>JAVLUX010000007.1:4817500-5092500 GCA_032164185.1 Moxostoma hubbsi
ATTACATTAAAGTTAACCCAAATTAAATGACTGCATTAACTGGCAAGATTTAGGCTGCATTACCTACAACAGTAGCCTAAAACAACGCCTAAATAATGATTTGGCAATTAGTTAAAGCTGGACTATGGAAGATTGGGTCGGGTCAGATTTGGAGCAAAATTGCAGGCTGACATTCTTCATCCTTGTGTCTTCACGTCATGTCCGTAAACACAGAAAAGAAGTCATGTTCTCGTGTTTCGGCTGGGGAAGATCAAGTCACGCTGTGTTCAGTCAGTCACACAGTATCGCAGCAGTCTGGATGGATGGATGGATGGATGGATGGATGTTTATCTGTTTGGCAAAGTTGTTCACTTGCTAGAATGCTTAGATATGTATTCTCGTGGGATTGTTGAAGTTTGGTTTGTTGTCATGCTTTAATGAATCAAACATTACTCATGTGTTTACCCGAACACGGTGTACCTACCTTTTCTGGTGAAGCTGAACATGTTTGCTAATATTATTGACTTCTGAGTATTTTATAACATTGCTGTAGTTTTGAGGTACCGTAAAGTGCGTGTATGTGTGTGCACGTTTTGCTGTTCTATAATTTCTTTTAACCCAATCGCAGAAATGCACACATCATTGTAATTTCAACAGATTTTTAAAAGCCACCCCATAAAATGTAATATAATCTCTGTTAATTGGAATGTACTATCATATATCTGCAGCATTCAACATATAACAATGTGGCATGGGGTAATTTAAAATTAAATATAACTAAAACCCAAACCAATAACCAACCTTAAATGACCCAGAGCAAGACTAGACCCCCAAAGACCCAGACATCCTATGACCCAGAGAAATAACAAATGACCTAAGACCCAGACCAATAGCAGACCCTCCAACCACTGACCAAGACAAAGACCAATATCAGACCCTCTTGAGACCCAAACCAATAACAAACCCCTAAAGACCCAGACCAACAATAGACATCCGAAGACCCAGACAAAAGACCTAGACCAGGCCCTCCAAGACGCAGACCAAGACTTTAGTCTAGTCTTTTTGGTAGCATATTTTGTCTGTGTCCAAATAAAGAGAACACCCAAACTTGACATAATCTCAGCAATTTTCATAATGGAGACTCATTCAATCAATAATCACACTTCAGACTGTAATCTGCTGAGACAGACTGAACACATGACACAAGATACTAACAGAGACAAGACAGCAACAACTCAGAAACATTAAGACTGTTTATGATTGTATGAATGTAAATGTTATGGCAGTTGGTGGTTTTAATGAGAAGAACAGCACTACGACTACCCAGATGATGTTCTTCTCCAACTGGAAAAAAGAAAGAAAAACGATGTGGAAAACTTGGACAGAATTGCGGAATTCACTCATGGAAACTATAAAATGTTGGGTGTCATGGAATTTGACATATTTGGGATAAAATTAATGTATGAATGCAAAATGATCAAGTTAAATTTGTGATATGTCCTGGTGTGATAAATAAACCACAAAAGGCTGAGATTTAATTAAATAAATAGGCCAGTTTCCATGTGCTGTGCATTTCAAAGTGAATGTGTGAAGCTGGGTGCTCATACACTGAACACCCCTCGTCATTAGCATAATGTGCGCGCTGTGGGTATAGATGAAATAAAGCATTTACATTTATGCATTTGGCAGAAGCTTTTATCCAAAGCAACTTACAATTAACTAATTACAGAGACAATCCCCCTGAGCTACCTGCAGTTAAGTGGCTTGCTCAAGGACACAGGTGGAAGCTGTGGGTATCAAACCGGCAACCTTCTGCTTACCAGTACTGTGCCACCACTCAAAATCAGAGAGCTCGGGGGCCTGGGTACCTCAGCGTGCATAGACGCTAACTACCACACCTAGAGTCACGAGTTTGAATCCAGAGTATGCTGGGGGACTCCAGTCAGGTCTCTTAAGCAACCAAATTGGCCCAGTTGCTAGAGAGGGTAGAGTCGCATGGGGTAACCTCCTTGTGGTCATGAGTAGTGGAACCCGCTCTCAATGGGGTGCGTGATAAGTTGTGCATGGATCACGGAGAGTAGCATGAGCCTCCACATGCTGGGAGTCTCCGCGGTGTCATGCAAAACAAGCCATGTGATAAGATGCGCAGATTGACAGTCTCAGTCCTCCGCAACCCGGATTTAGGGGAGTAACATGCCAACACGAAGAACTACTAAGTAGTTGAAATTGGGCATTCCAAATTGGGAGAAAAGGGGATGAAAAAAAAAAAAAAAAAAGAAAAAAAAAAAAAGTAGATCGCAGCCTTTTGCGGTTTTAAACACACATTGAACTGCTTATCCAGAGATGACAAGCTTTCATTTAAAACATACACATTGAAGTGCTTCATTCATTTTTCCACCAAAATAAAAGCTTCATTTAACTAGACACGTAAAAATGAAGCACAAAATATTTTACCACTATATAGTAAAATGTAATATTCAATGTATTAATAATAATAATCATCATTATTAATAATAATTACGATAATATTATATCAATAATAAGCAATATTTCAAAAACAAGTTTTCATCAATGCTTTCATTAATACTCTGAAGCTCTGTTGTGCATCTCTGTATTTGAAAAATATTTTTAAATTGGATTGTGCTGTGCGTATCTGTATAAATAAAGTCATTTGATACAAATAATGCAATATAATGTTGAAAAGTAATGTTCTGTCTTCATTTGATTAAAGTCAATGAATTAATTTGATTCTATGATCAATTTGAATTACACTTTAAAACACAGAATACACCAAAAAAAAAAAAAAAAACTGAATTTGGGAAATATTTTAAAACAAATTTGATAAAAGTAAAACAGATTTTATAGGGCCAAATCCAAGCGTGAGGAAGCGTAACTGAGCTTCTAATCATGATTGTGCAGATGTCAAGGTTTAAAGTGAAAAAGTTACATTTTGTTTTGTTTCTCACCAAAAAGGATTATAGAAGAAAAGAAAGAAAGTCTAGTTTCAGACAGCAAAAGTGTGTGTGAATAATGAGTGAATTATCATATTTGGATGAACTATTCCTGTAATTCATATACTGTTATTTACAATGATTCACATTTTTATTGTTGAATTTAGAAGTAATCAAATCTTCACCAATGTTTGGGTAATAATTGAACATTTCAACTGTATGACCCTTATAACAGTCAATCAAATATACCAGCACAGAGCAGCATCTGAAGAGTGTGTGAGATGTAGAGTTGATTTTTTCCATATACAGTTGAGATCCAAAAGCTTAAGTAAGACAGAACACAGCCCTGCAGATGTGAAGAATCAAAATGACCACTAGCTGCTCGTCTCACATCAGTCTCATCTCGTGCTCAGAGTGAGATACTGACAGCAGTAGTGATGTATCACCATCGCTGGACTCAGAAGAGATGCCGAGCACCTGACAGCCTGCAGCCTAGCAACCACTCAATAAGCCCCACCAAATGTCATCATGCCAGACACTGATGCATCTTTCTGATAGGCTGAACAGTAAATCTGAGAACCATAAAGCAAGCCTGCATGCATTTGAAATCGATTGCACGCTGAGAGATGTAGTCAATTAGCTATGAATATACTGGAAATAAATATGGCTATTTTGCACTTTTTAAATGTGAGAGACAAGTAGTTTCCAGTACGCTTCGGTTCACACAGTACAGGTTTACTGAAAATGCTGTTGTAGCCCTAAAAATTTATGGAAGTCAGTTTGGTACGGTTGCAACTAACGATTATAACACTCTCTTATTAATGAAGCTGCATATTGGCGATTCAATAAATCGCAAGCAATCATGTTATAGTCTTGCTGTATTAAGCGTATAGGGCTGGGTATTGAGTTCGATACATTTTAGGCACCGTCCGAATTGCCTCTAAACAATCGAGTATCAAAAAAATGTCTTGTTGCTCGGAACCAAATTACGAACCTAAGGGGTTAATCTCGTCAATGTCAGTGATAAGCATGTAGCATGCTAGATGCACTCAAATCTAAAAGTGCCGGTTATTGGCTGTGTTTAGGCATCAAGGAAAAACACTAGTTTACACCGGTTATGCCCAGAGACGCGGCTCACGCGTGAGGCTGTAGTGTGTATGCATCCCAACCCTCATAGATGTAAAAGATGTGGAAAAGATCAAAAGTGTGGCATTTCACCAGGCTCAATGCCAACAGCGCGCAATGCAATATTTGCGACAAGATAATTGCTGCCAAGACCGGCAACACGACAAATCTGATGAAGCACTTGACAGTGCACGGAATAAATTTAAGAGCAGAAAGTTGCTCCGTGTTCGACTGCAAGAAGACCGAGCCATTGCAGTCATCCTCTCAGCGTCCTCCTGCCACAGAGCTTCCTTCAACATGCCCACCACTCGAGTCCTCCTCCTAAACTACTGATGAATGCAGCGGCACTATTACTGGGACTCTGACAGGTAATGTTAACGTTTAGCAAACAAACCAACAAACAAAATCAGCTCACTTGTAGTGGTACATGCTTGTGTACTTGTTAAATTAACGTTTCTGTGTGCGGTGACATAGTCCTTTAAACTGGGACCTACATAACATTAGATATTGTTTGGATGTATGGCTATAGATAGCTAGCTAAATTGATGCTAAAAATGCTTTAAGGTTGACCGTAACTGATCAAGTTTAACATACATTAAACTAGTTATCTTGTTAAACCGTACTTATCCTTAGGGTTGGCTGAATTAACAGCTTTCTTGTTTTATTATTTTTTTCCCTGCTCTTCACATAAATGTTATAGTCTCTGCCCCTGCCGATCCTGACATGAGACCAGAAGGCTCAGGAGATGAGTCTTTGAGTCTGTAAAAAAAGTTTAAAAAAAAAAAAAAAAAAAATGGAGGTAATGTGTAATGTTTGTAATCTTGATCAAATGGATTTCATAAAATCGGTATCGGAAAGTCAATTTTTTTGAAAGATACCCAGCCCTAAGCACGTGCACTCAAGAGATGAGTGTCCCTGCGACAGATTGAGCCTCAGCTGGGTGCAGTTTAAACCTCTTCCCCTTAGATTGGGACGTTCACGCAACTCATAAGAGGAGCTGACTGCACAGAGAAATGCCAGTTTCAGAGTTTGTAGTTATTTTCATGAGCTGCTTCTGTATTATTTGAACTTTATTAAAGCTATAACGCATGAAATATAACTGCATTAAAGATGTGCTTCCTTTAAAGGTCTCCGGCTCCACTTATTCTATAAAAAGAGTGCTTCTGTATTTACTTATTTTGTATTTTTGCATTATAATTCCCTCATATTTTGTGATCTAAATCACCTGGAGTTGTTTGCAATGTGTTGGATGTGCGTTGTGTAAACCCTGAAAAGTAGTTTTGTTGTTGTTGAGCTGGTTCATTCTCTTCTGACTGAGTTTCAAATATGGCTGTATTTAAGGGGCTGCATGATGTTAGCCAATCATAAATGTGGGCAGTTACATTGAAGTTTTACGGAGGCGCTTAGGTCAAAACCGAGTGTTTCAGACAGAGGGCTACAGAGAGGGTGGAAAATTATCATATATTACTAAATAACTGTAATTATTTTGGAGCACAAAAAAAAAAAGAAAAAAAAAAAAGGTTACAAACATTGTTAGTGGGCATCAGGGAAGATAATGACTTTATATATATATATATATATAAAAAAAAAAAGAGCATTGCATGACCCTTTTAAATGTGGGTATTAAATATGGAAGGCTGCAGTCAAAATATGTTTTGAGTTTAAGGGGTTAAAATATTAACCAGCAGCCATTCAAATACTATATGATATCTGGGTCTAGAAATCAAACTAGAACAGGTAGGGCTGAATGATTAATCAAAATAAAATCAAAATTGCGAAGTATGACCGCAACAGCTGATAGTTAATGAAATAAATAGTCTGAACATGCGGATTATGGTTAAAAGGAATCACTTACATTTTGTTTTTGTTTGTTTTTTTGGTGGGGGGAGGGGTATGTGTATTATATTGCAGATTTTCAAAATAAATAAAAAAATAAAAACCGCAATTTGATTTTTGTCCAAATCATTCAGTTCTAGGCTCTTTTATAAGCAAGTCATTGCTCAGGAAAGTGAAATAGTGAGGTCCTATCAGTACAGCTCAGTCCCCATTC
The DNA here is from genome assembly GCA_032164185.1 of Moxostoma hubbsi. Classification (NCBI taxonomy): domain Eukaryota; kingdom Metazoa; phylum Chordata; class Actinopteri; order Cypriniformes; family Catostomidae; genus Moxostoma; species Moxostoma hubbsi. Next base: position 4,823,606 of record JAVLUX010000007.1, read on the forward strand.
AGACCTTCCATCTAGGATCAGATGTTTATGCCATTGAGAACAGGTAGATGCGAGTATAAAGTGTAATGTTTCCCTCACGAGAACTGCACAAATATCAACGCTCTGTAGAACTAGGACACGGACACGTCACTGCTATCAAACCACACAAAATATGACTAAATCAGACAAACGAAAGCTGCTGAATCTACAGACGTGTAAGAGGATTTAAAGTGTGAACATAATCTGACCACTAATCTGAGAAGAAACCGTAAGAGACAGAGGAATAGTGAGACCGATGCAGTGACAGATCAGGTGCAGCAGTGCTCAGCTTCTCAACATACTTTAGCTCTATTGTAGATCTATTATTATTTGTTTGTTTTTCTGTGCAAAACGCACCTGCTTTGCTGCACACAGCCAGAAATACACACACTGAGAACCAGAGCATCAATAAGTGGGGCTCTACAGTCATGTTTTGGTCATTGCATTACAAGTCATCTATTGTTTTCCAGCTGATGACAGCAATCTGACACACACACGCGCGTGCACGCACGCACGCACGCACCCTAAAAAGCTGTTGTTTGCATGATCGATTGCAGCAATTGTTCATGCGGCTTCTGTATTACTGTATATTGTACAGAATGAGTTGGTTAAGCTACTTAGAAACTGTTGCTTCCAAAGCTACCAGCAACTCATAATTTATAGTTAAACTTAATCAAGCTGCCCTACTGAAGAAGTAGCTACACTACAAGCTACTAATAAAAAGTAGTTAACATTGAAATATATATATATTTTTTAGGGTGACAGCATCTGAACAGATCCATTTACACTAAATACCAACATTTAGAAAACAACATCATTTATCAAACTCAAAAACATAATGACAATATGCAACATTTAACTACAATGTAAAAAAAGTGATTAGTATGTCAAGTAAATCTGATAAAAAAAGTTTATAAATATTACTGCTATATCATTTTTGAAATTATTGCTCAGCATTGTATAAAAATATTGAGTACATTTAAATAATACGTTTAAGAGAGAAGACAACTTAATTATATTGGGAAACATTTACGGACATCAATTCATTTGTAAGTGATCACTGAACTGTCTCTTTAAGACCAGGTGTGTTCAATCTAGTTCAATGAACTAAACAACCAACCAAGATGAAGAGGTAACATGATTACACTAATTGACTATTGGATAGATATCACGGTTTGTGTAGAAATCGTAACTATGCATAACAGTTTAATTTTTAAAATTATGCATTTAAGTTTTTTTTAAAAGTCATTAAACTTGTATAATGCAAAATCTGTATTCATGGTACGGGCTGTTACTCAGTTATTATCTTTCTTAGCTTTCAACTCTAGCATTCAAAGCTCGCCATGCACTCTAAATAGTTAAGAAGCTAGCATTAGCAATGTTGTTAAATCCATTGGCATACTGTTCATACACCTGCCTATACCTATGATCTCTTAACTTTTAACCTTTAAAACTAAGCCAGGCATTTAAAAAGACAACCATAACAAATGGTTGTGTACATTTTATGGATATTTCCGTTCAGACAGATGCTTTGAGCATCTCACATTGAATCGTACACTACTTTTCAGCATCTCCAGTAATAATTATGACACAGACTATGTACCTGGAGCTAGAAACTAAGACTAGCTATTTGTGGAATTATTTAATCGAATGACCTAGCATATCAATGTTCGGATTTATGAAAATGATTTTTGCTCAAAAGGGCTTTTTCTTCTATCAGTTAAATGGTAAGGTCTGCTTTTGGCCACGACACATGAAACACCACGTGACCTATTGGCTTAGCATGTCACTTGTGTGCGATCCAACTGGCAAACAAGTTTAGCTTGCGCCACAGAGTTTCATGCCTTTCGTGCCTGAACTTTGGTCATCAAGATTATGAGTTTATTTGCATTACCACCAGTTGGTCTCTCTGTCTAAGGTCATGAGATGTTAGAAGTAGATGATTGAGCTCATAATAAGAACAAGACGGTGCCAGTGTGACTGTATTACACCAAACAAAGATGATATTCTGCGTCTAGAGGTCCAGAAATCCTTCAAGTATTTGAAAACATTAAATGCAACTTCCTTTGTGTGACACATTTCAGAGAACTGAACATTCAGCAGGAGAAAACGTAGAGTGGGACTTGCTTTTATCCAGCAGGATTTGATTGGATCAAGAAATGTTTGCTATGACATTATTGGTTCATAAAAATTGTTTCAAAGGGGGAGAAAAGTTATTAGGCTACATCTTGATGAAAACAGACATGCTCTCTTGGGAATAACATGTACTGAATCTTTCTCAATAAGAGCAGGAATGTGTATTAAGAAATAAAAAACATTAAAAAAACAGTACATTTTTATTTCATGTGGACTAAAAGTGACATCATTTGAAAAAAAGTGTTATGTCGAGTGTGCAAGAGACATCTTGGATAGTTGTGACGCATTATTTTTTTAATCACAGCAATAATAATCCATATATTCTTTGAACATATTTAATATTACGCTTGATGTAATTTTGGCTTTTATATTCTAATAAACGCACAAAACGATGGGTCTCATTCACTAATAATTGCATACTTAAGTGTGCTCTGAATATGAATGTTTTGATTAATTATGAATAGAGGATAAGAAAGAGCAGCAGTAATTATGGATACAGAGACAGAGTGTGAGTTCAGAGTCCCACAGGTTGTGCTCCATATAATGAGCTCATTAAGTGTATGTGTCTGGAGAGCACATGAACCACGAACTGATTCCATGATAACTTTATGTAAAGTCTGGTTTAAACACTTCTTAATACTTAGTTAAATGCAAGAGGGGGTTCTTCTAAAAGTAACCTGTTGCTTCATTTCTAACTTCAATAGTATGTGTCAATACAGGCAAGACATTTCATTGGGTTTTAAATATCTATGACAGCATCTGCGACATGCTGTCAATTACCACATAGAATCACATCATTATATCAAATCTTTCACCTGAGGTCATGTCAAGTGAAATGGAGCAAAACCATTCCCACCAAAAAACACACAAAAACAAAAACACAATCAGCAATAAGCACAATGCGAGACGCGGAACCCGTTTGAATTTGAAACGGAATTCTCTGTTGCAAACCTCGATGACAAAATTAAACAGCCAACATTCTAAACAGCACTGTCAAGAAATAAATGAAGACACTTCACACGTCACCACCCTTAAAAATATGTACCATGTATTTACTATAGTAACACTAACTGTATTTACTATAGTATTTTTTGCAGAATTATATTCATGATGTCATACTACAACTATAGCTCTATTAAATTTATACTATGCTACAAGAGAGGATGAGGGAATATCATTTATTTTTGTTACATCTAGGCAGTTTTGTATTTATCTATTTTTTTTAATGTGTTATGGATACCGTTTTTTACGGAAGCACAAAGAGGCCTTGCGTTATTATTTTTCGGTCTCATTTTCTTGTGATCTCGACATAACAAAGGTTGTTTTTAAAAAGGCTACCTGGAGGCAACCGAATACGTCATTACTTTGATCAAAGGACTCACTCAAACTGAAATAGCTGTATGTCTCTCAGTCATTGACAACTTTCAGATTAGTGTCAGACACATTAGAAGACTATCACATCTACATCTTTGTTGTCGACAATACAGTGACACTGAACATTTGGTCAATTTCATTGCCAGCCAACTTGAGGGACCGGGAAGTCTAAATGACTGCGGTCAAGCCATCCGAGTGCACGCATATTGCAGTAAGAACGGTACTTTGCGGAAAGATCAGAAACACATGCTTCTTGACTCCTGTTGAGTGCAGAAGAAAGCGAGTCTTACTATATTGATGAAAAAGCGTTTATTAAGTGTTTGTTACGTGCTGGTGTTTATTAATATGTTTGATTTAGTCTATGTGAAAGGTGACTGGTTTAGAAAACTCTTGGATAGGGCAGGTGAATAATTTATAACCAAAGTGTACTGAATTAACATAACATTTACATGTAATAAATATTACTTTTCTGCCAAGGATCTCTCATTGTCCATCATACCTTGTAATAGGATTATAGATTAGAATGACCCTGACTGTTACTGTATCAATTTTCAAGTCATTTTACTGTTCAGTTTTTGAGAAAATGAAATGCAAAATCATCCCAAAATGTTGAGATCACGAAAAAAATTGAATCACGATCACGAACAACTTTGTGTTATGCTGAGATCACGAGAAAACGAGACAGAAAATGTATGTTTTACAGAAAGAAAAAAAAAACTGGCATTTCAGCCTGGGCCACATCAGGGTTTATTTGTGCCTTCAAAGGGCCATTTGAAAATGTGGCACCAGCACCTGCTTTGGTAGCACCCATGCAATTAGCAATAATATTACATGTTATGTGCATTGACATGCACATTTGACAGTACAGCATTGATTTTTAGGTTGGATGCAGATGTCTGTTATGATATTGACAATAGTAAACATTTGTGTGAAAAAATGAACACCATTTTTATATGGCTAAATTGAAATATTCTGACACAGTCATGTCTTGGAATTTCTGAAAGCAAACAAAACAACGTACTTTTTCCTACAATCAGAGTGCATTACAAGAGAACAGATTTTACACAGATGGAAAACTGATAGCTTGGTCCATAATTATGAAAAAGCACCATAGTTCTTCCATAGTTTTAACAATAATATTTGTAATAGTTCGTGTTACTACAGTAAATTCATGGTACATTTTTGTAAGCGTTGCGATCTGTGAATTAAAAAACCTTCTAATTTATGTTTTCTTTGTCTGTGTCGTTTAGGATGCAGGGGCTGTTTGTTTGAAAATAGTTTTATCACTGAGACAGAAGTGTTTTGCAACAGACAATTCTGTACCCGCCATGCATCTCACAGTCCTCGAATTACAGCACCTGCTCTGCCCTCGTGCTGCTCTGATTCAGCCATGTTGATAATTGACCCATGTAGCGCCGTTTCATTCTGCTTTTGAAGTGAGCAAAATATGCACCAAAACATACAGATAACAGGGGATGTCTCATTGAGACATTCCGGTCACCTGCATTCCTGCGTTTCAGAAATTATATCACAGGCCACTTGACAAAGAGAGTTTGAAATGTGTTATGCGGTGACGTCACTGAGTATGAGCGTGTATTTGTGTGTGTGTGTGGTGGGGTCTCTTTCTTAGTGTACACAGTACTGACTGGCAAGAGCTATGTTGCATCAAGAATATTAAATGAACCATGTGAATCCCAACAGCGTCGCTCATAATTCAGCAGTGGTGCAGTGACAATGGGGCAAACGCTGGTATCGAAAATCCATGCTTGGTTTTTACCAGTGGTTATCATGGTCTTGTAACAAATACCACTGTTTAAACTATAAAATCTTTAAACACATCTTGAGATCCCTTAGATCGCATTTGCGCTCCTTCGAGTGTTTTGAGCGCAAAAACGTAACGCATGTTTGTGGACTTTATGTAAAATTAATCGCACTGAATTAACGTTAAATCGACAGCCCTATTAATTTTAGACCTACACTACCATTTAAAAGAGGTCTCTTCTGCTTACCAAGGCTGCATTTATTTGATCCAAAATACAATAAAAACAGTGATATTTTGAAAAAATTTTTACAATTTAAAATAAGTTTTCTATTTGAATATATTGTAAAGTGCAATTTGTGATCAAAGCTGAATTTTCAGCATCATTACTGCAGTCTTCAGTGTCACATGATCCTTCAGAATTCATTATAATATGCTGATTTGCTAATATGGGCATATTTACATCACATTTGCACCTGAACAGATATTTGCAAGCACAAGCTTCATTGATGATAATGAGGCAGCATAAACACAAGTTAAAATATAATCTAAACATTCATATTATTTTTATATCATATTACATATCATATTTATATCATACAGAATACGATTGAAATACCTGCTTTAGCCAAAACAGCATTTAAATGTAACTAAAACATATTTCAAATGTCAATACTCTGAATCCTGGCTGGCAAGTCTGGAAACAGTCCCACTAGAAAAATATGCACGTTTATATAAAATAATATTTCAACTAATGAAAACTAAATGACTTACTCGTCCAAAATTGTATACTCGGCTGGATCAAGTCACTCTTCAAAATACAAACATTCATCGGAGTCCCGCGATTCTGATGAAAATGTGAACTCTTCATCACTATCCAGGAGTTTTCTCACTTGTGTATCATGCGGTCTTTCAAATGCGCAGAAAAGTGAATGAACCATATGTTTTTACGGCACAGTCAGGGGCGTGTACATTTTCATTGATCGACTCAGCACATTAGCGTATGAATGGCGCGCTCTGCTGGTGGGTGGGATCACATTAGAGATAATTAGATGAGCCAGGAGGAACTGTACATTGCCTTGTTTCATACAGATTACAATGCAGGAGAATATTAGTTTTAAATTTGAATTGTTTTATTTAAAAGTAGACATTTTAAGCTTTCTTTAGACATAAGTTTCATGTTTGTGTGATAAGTATTCACAGAGTTTCAGTTAATTTTTGTGACGTGTTTCAGATATTTGCTCGTGAACACAGATACTACAGACAGCTCACCCTTTTTATTTTCTTTATTTTACAAAAGCACAATGTTTCATTGTTATTATGAGTGTACACAAATAAAAGTAGACCCTTTATAGTCTCTAATGATGTCTTACACTTATCTGTATACCCAAAATGATGGAGAATTTTATGTTGTTTGCGCTGTCGGCGTGTCCATCGACCCCAGAGGGTTAAGCAGGGTCAGTTCTAGAGAAGCCTATTCTATTAAGACCTAGGCAAAATTTATGTTGACTGAACTTGAATCAATAAGATGAAATGAGTCATCTTATGAGGAGTAATAAGAATAATTTATCTTTATATAAATTAGGTTAAAGTTTTACCTTAATAAATGTTATAGATAACCTTCCTGTTGCTAACACCAGTAAATTTACATCTCAATTCCAACTCAAAGAAAATTTCCTACTGTCAAATGAGCATTTCAGTGGGACAAAACATGCAATATTATTGATAATTGCACTCATTTCTGTAACACTATAATAATAATAATAATAATAATCTACATTTTATTATTAGTTTCTTTGAAAGTTAAAGCCAAATGTATTGCAAGGGAATGCAAACTATTGCAATGAAACGATAAAACTTGCTACAAGAGAACCCAAATTATAACGAGGTAATGCAAAACTTCTTTTGAGAAAGGAAAGACTCATGAGAGAACACAAACTATTTGCAAGGTAATGAAAAACTATTGTGTGGGAGCAACATCAGCTTGGAAGATCATTGGTCATGTTCAGCCAAAAAGAACGATTACTTTGCTTGGCATCCACACAAGGATATCAGAAATTATGTAAATATTCATTAAGCAACGTTTACATGGTGCTAACTCCACCCACAGGAATTGCATCAGTAACACCAGAATTTAATATGCCTAGAAATGTAGCCCCACCGCTGAAAGAAAACAATTTACATAACTTTAAAGCTCAAACAACTAGGGTTGCACCCATCCGATACATGGATCTGTATCGGCTCCGATACTGAAGCTTTTAGAAGGATCGGGTATTGGTCTGATGAGCCCGTTCCAAATCCGATACGGTGTGTTAGTCATTTTAGTTGCTGTCAAGCTAAAAAAAATGACATAAAAGAACCATAAAAACACAATTAAAGCAGTTCATATGACTCGTGCATTTTATTCAAAGCCACTTGAAGATGTGTAATAGCTCTGTGAATTATATCAAGTAAATATATAAAATGCACCTGCAGCTCCAGTGTGTCAGTGAATGGCGCTGCTTTGTTTACACACACACACACTCACGGCTATTTTTAGCCTTCACAGTGGTGCGCAATATTTGAGCGCTACTCACAAACAACATCTCAGATGTAGATGCTCAATAGTTTGGTTCACTTATAATATGCATTTAGAACAGCACCGGAGGAGCTTTTTACCAGAATTTGAAGAAGCGAATTAAACTACTGTGAACTTGCCTATAAACAGACACATACAGGACTTCCTGGAGAGTTCAGAATGTCAAAATAAAAGCACAAGGGTTTAAAAGTTAAAGGTTATATTATTAAATGTTTACAAATGATAATAATATTTAAGTTGAATGGGTTCCAAAACAATATCTGTGTGAATGAAAACTAAGCTGATGTCTTACAATTACATTTAACAAGAAAAGAGATCTGAATCCTTTAATTAAATTGTATTTAATATTTTAATTATTTAATCAAGTCCAGATACAAGTTGAAAGAATTTTGCAAAAAAAAAAAAAAAAAAAAACGACTTATTTTCTCCTGATGATTTATACTGGAATTACTGTTAAATTAGCTGCTACATTATCCAGTATACTAGTTAATAATAAAGTGTTTCTTAATAAGCTATACATTTATATTGTAATTATGTGTAATTAGAGGTTTGTGTTTCTTTACATATTAAAGAGGACTGGCCTGTACCCAGATTTATGTGTGTATGCAATTCAACTGATCTGTGCCATGTGAGCACACAGTTACTGCTGAGTCACACACATTTACACAGAGATACAGACACATACAAACAGAAATATGGAGACCAAGAATATGCGACATACCATAGCTTTAAAAGCACTCGCTCTTCTGCATCGGACCGTGTCCTCACCAAGGGTTTTTATGTCTTTACAATCATAAGTCTCCATTCAATATAAGATGAAGAGAAATGAGGGGGAATAAAAAAATAAACAGAAAGAGGAACATAAAATTAGAAACACATTTCATAAGCTTGAGTTTTCACCATATACTGCAAAAACCTCAAACACAGACAGTAAAATCAGCAGTCTTAAACGGACGCTCAGAATGAAGTCTCTACTCCATTTAGTCACTTAACAACACAACTGTTAAGTAATAATCCACCTAAAAATTAAAAGTCTGCATTTTACTCTTACCCTATCATTCAAAACCTGTATGACCTTCTTCTTTCATGGAACACAAGAGGAGATATTTAGCAGAATGTTCATGCTACTCTTTTCCATACAATGAACACATACTGTGACCAGGGGCTGTCAATCTCCAAAAAGACAGTAGTTCATGACAGTAATTGTACGCTTCATTCCTTGTTTTCTGAAGCCATATGATAGCTTCTGTGTAACAGACCAAATGCCATTATTTGTTTCAAACCTTTACCTTAGGCAGAGCTCCTCAATCTCATTTGCCTGCACATATTAAAATATGGTGCATTATTACAACCCTCTTGTACTGTAGAAATATGAATATGAATTTACATATGTTCAGATAACAATAAAAAACATCTAGGAGGAATGAACATCTAGGAGGTTCCTCTTTTTGCAGGGACAGAGCAAACAGAGCCTGAATAACAGGCTTTCAAATACAGCATTAAAAATTACTGTCTAATATATATCGCCAAAACAGTACAGACATAGATTCTACAAGACTGTTGAAGATGTATTGCGATATCTGGCACCAAGACATTAACAGTAGATCCTTCAAGTCCTGTAAGTTGCGAGGTGGAGCTGCCATGGATCGGACATGTTGGTCCAGCAATTTCCACAGATGCTCAATCGGATTGAGATCTGGGGAATTTGGAGGCCAGTACAACACCTTGAGTTTTTAATAATAATCCTCAAACCATTCCCACACAATGTGTGCAGTGTGGCCGGGCACATTATCCTGTTGAAAGAGGCCACCACCATCAGTGAAGGTCGCTGCCATGAAGGGGTGTACCTGGTGTGCATCAATGTTTATGGAGGTGGCACGTGTCAAATTGATGTCCACGTTAATTGTGGACCCAGGGTTTCACAGCAGAACATTGGCCAAAGCATCACACTGCCTCCAACGGCTTCCCACAGTGCATCCTGGTGCCATCACTCCCCCAGGTAAACAGCGCACACATACACGGCCGTCCATGTGATGTAAAAGTAAACGGGACTCACCGGACCAGGCGAACTTCTTCCGCTGCTCCATTGTCCAGCTCGCGTGCCCATTGTAGGTGCTTTCAATGTTGGATGGGGGTCAACATGGGCACTACTACCGGTCTGAGTCTACGCAGCCCCATACTCAGTAGAGTGCGATAAACTGTGGGTTGTGACACTATGGCTGCCCCTGACCAAGGATTTTCCTAGTCAACTAGTTGTCGTTAGTTTAAACCATTAATCGACTAGTTGATGCATGCTTATGATGAATTTAATTACTTAAATATATATTTTTGGGGGGCATCAAAAAATGGTTTGGGTTCCAAGTCTGAGAAAGAATGTTATAAGTAACATTGCTAACACTGTTCTACATTACAGAGAAATACTAATCCATTATAATGAGCCTTTAAAATATACATTTTACAAGCGCGCACATGGAGCGAGCTGCAGCAACACCGGCAAAAGCGGTAATGATTCTGAATGTGTCGGAAAAACCAGCAAGGAGACTGTCTGAACATTTTGTTAATTTATAGAGAGAAATGCACATTAAGTTAAACATGCAGTAAGTGAGGTAGTAATTTAGCTTCCCCACTCCCCACGAACACTTGGATAAACCTAATAGCGCATATTTATCTAGGTTATCTAACGTTAGAGTGAGCGCCCATGCTAAGTGGCTAACGTTATGCTACTTACATGTTTCAAATGATAAACCATGTATGAAGTCGATGAATGATAGTCGAATGTTTGCATGTCACCTTCTTGGAGTCATCCTTTACCCTCTAGAAATTATCCCACACTTTGGATTTCCTGCCCGACATAATTAATTACTGTGTAATGTAATGGACCAGTCGTGTAAATGTTCATGTCTGTCCGTCATTTTTTTTTTTCTGCGACCAACCGATCAATCAAAACTTGGTGGACCAAGACTCTTCTCATCGAGTAACATTTGGTCTACAATTAGGGGCAGCCCTATGTGACACATTCCACAGTAGACCTTCTGTTGGTTTGGACCAGACGGGATAACCTTCATTGCCCTAGTGCATCGATGAGCCTTGGTCACCCAACACCCTGTCGCCAGTGGATGTGGTTTGTCCCTCCTTGGACCACTGTCTGTAGGTACTCACCACTGCTGACCGGGAGCACCCCACAAGCCTTGTCGTTTCAGAGATGCTCTGACCCAGTTGTCTGGCCATAACAATTTGGCCCTTGTCAAGTCGCTCATGTCTTTACTCCTGCCCATTTCTCCTGCATTCAACATGTTGACTACGAGAACTAATTGTTCAATTTCCATCTAATCTACTCAGACCTTGACACGTGGCCTTGTTATTAGATGATAAACATTATTCACTTCACCTGTAAGTGGTCATAATGTTTTGGCTCATCAGTGTATGTGCTGTTTTTATCTAGTTGTGAAGCAATAGCATCTGTGTTCAAATTCATGTCTACAGAGTAGGTTATAGGTAACTGCCCTATGAGCAAACCTAAGCATGTACTACATGGAATTCACCAAATATAAGTAACCTAACATATTAAAGAAATGAGCACATTGTTGAGAAGTATTAACAGGTAAGCCAAGTCTATGGAAATAATCTACAACAAAATATCACCACTGTTCGGTTAAGAAAGTTAGCAAATAACAGTTAAAAAATATCTAAGATATAAAAACATAGGCCTATGATAAATTTAATCCTAATATATTGTCCTAAAACATGACACCCACTCACAGAATAAAAGATGAACTTGATGAAATGGCAAGGTAAAAATAATGTAGAAAAAAATAGCCATATTTTGCCTACAATAGCCATTTACGACTTACCACGCGTTCAGACCAGAGGCGGCAAGAGCGTCAAAATTCGGTCTGGCTGCCCTGCCAACAATGCTATGGAAGATTCGGTTTTGTGAACTATATTTAAATGTGCCGCAATATATCCAGACATGTTGACCGGTATCATTTTGCAGACCCATCACAAGTAGCGTATATCCTCATGAAATCTTTTAATATAATATTATATAAACCATAATATCCACTTCATCAACTCTCCTGGCACACCAGCAATTTCAGACACCTTTGTCCATGCATAATTTTTTATTTATATCCTTGTAAGCAAACAGGGACAGATTGTATATTACGGGAAACACGCCTCAGTTTCTCCTCCATTTTGTCTTCGGAACTATTGTTTGGTGGGAACACAATATTGTGTTCTCTAGACTTAGCTAGAGCGGAGCACTTCTATACTCCAACAGGTTGCCGCCGAATCGTGTCAAAGCTCATTACCATAATGTTGCCCCCCACTTGAACTTTCCTCTGACGCCCACACTGCCCAAGACGCGCCAGCCATGGATGCGCCACTTCTCACCGCTGAGAGACGCTGGCTGCCATAGAAAATGAATGACTTCCGGTCGATTTGACGCTCTCGACGCCTCTGGTCTGAACGCACTATTAGACCATACACATACATTTTTATAACACATCTACATGGACCTAAGGCTCCAAGAACTTGAAAAACTCGCTCGATTCCTGACATGCATGAAGTTACTTGCAAACAGGTAGAACCGGTGGATCTGCATTCCTGCAGCACCACCGAAGTGAACACATACCCATACTTTTGCTCGTCTTGCATAGTGACATTTTTCAGAGTGAAAGCATGCACGGTCTGATGTAAAATGTAATGTATAGTTACAATATATCCGCCTTTTATACAATTGTATTACTTAATACATTTCAAAAAGTAACATCAACATGACAGTAATTTAAGTGTAGCCTTTATAAAAATATAAATGTTTAAATAAAATATTGAAATGCTTAACGAGGAAATAATAATAGCTGGAGCAATATTGTGCATCAGCAATAATAACAGCAGCAGTAGCCTAACATTTAGTCTCGCACATCCAGAAATGATTTTAACGTTTGAATAATTTGATTAGTATCTAAAAACTTTAGTGCATGATAAATATTGGGCTACCATTTAATATATTTGACAGAATCCCCATTGGGGTAATTGTCCGATCTTTTGATATCTGATTACATCGTGCTAATTCACAAACCTATGTGGAAAAAGTAAACATGACATCAGAGCTGAGCATTACAAATGCGAACAGAGCTCAAAATCACAGCACTCAGGTCGAGACCTCAGCCGCATTCAATCTCAACCTGCAACCGTGTGCATATATACCGCATCATCAAACTGGACAACACAGACACACAACACATTGCGATTACAAAAGCATGCTAAACAAAAGACAGTGTGCTTTAAAATTGTTGTTGAAACTCAATCACATGTCCTGTTGTTGGCAAAAACAAGCAGTTGTACAGTAAATTAGGTGATTTACTGTCAGTATGAAAATGAACGACTGTTAAAAACCTCATGAAATGGTTTGAGCCTCATCTTTCAGTGTCAGATGCACTCTCAGTGCAGCTCAGGCTGTTTGTTGTGACATGTTACATATGGCAGATTCAAGTGTGCAAGTCACTGACAGCACTGCTGTCTGTCACTCAACACACACATACAAAGACAAACACTCATGCAAATTTAATGAGTTGTGTGTGAGCAGCACCCACACTGCAGGAGATACTGGACAAATGACTGAAAATAAAAGTACTTCAATTTGTGTGAGAGAGAGAGCATGTCAAACAATATGAAGCACCTGTGGAGCTTAGTTTCCATGTCAGGGACTATTTCAAGTCAACATGACCACAAGGGAAGTCAGCATGTTGTTTCCGAGAGTTCTGGTACCCTAAGATTGGTTATATTATTCTGACTCACCGACAAGTGGCATCTCTTACCACGTTGAAACCAGAAAGTAATTGCGATTACATAATAAGTAACGAGTTTGATTTGGAGGCTTCATTTTTCCCTCTAACATTACATTTTTATTCCACCAACTGTACATGGCACACCCACTGAAAGTTTTGCCCATTTCAAATAACCAGCAAAATGCTTGAGTCTTGCAACCGTTGGATGTCACATACATACACCATGTTTGTTGAGTTTATTTGGAGTCCTGCAAAAACCCTACACCTACCCAAAGTCTTTCTAGCAAGTCAGTCCACTGTCAGCCAACTTTGAAACACTATCAGGAGGCTATTTCCAGTCATGACAGTGCAACTTCTATCTACTTGAATGGGGAAAGAATGAAATCTCCAAAATGGTTGGTCAAGATTAAGATCAAAAGGACATATTTCAAATCAGCTGTAAAATCTGACAACACTGGTATCATAATTTGTGCTTCTTTACCTCAGATTACACACAAAAAAAAAAAAAAGCAAATTTTACCGGGTTGCATAGATAATGCACATACATGTTCTCACAATGATTGACAGGCAATGTCTGTATCCATGGACGGACTGGCCATAAGGAGAACCAGGACTTTTCTCAGTTGGCTGGCCGCGAAATGGGCCAGAACGTGCGACAATAAACTGAAATGGGCCACGACTGGCTGAAGAGGGCAACAACTATTGGGCCAGCAACAACACTCAACAACTTTTGGGTGAACGAACAACTTTCTCTTCCCAGTCTGCACCTGTCTGTATCTAAAAGGTGATTGGCTCTTTTAACTGTAAGGCACCTAACCCTTTCCAACCCTAACCATAAAGATTAAAACATTAAAAAAATTAAATAATTACCATTGTTAAACATACAAAAGAAAAGTTCTATTGAATACAATCAGACCGTTGTCTCACTAGGTGGTGACCGTGAGGAGGAATGTGATGAAAATGAAGAGGAGAAGTTGTCAGCGGTATGCTAACCTAATATGCTAACTGGCTAGCTTGTGAACTAACTGGAGAAAACAGAACAGAGAAATGTTTAATTTCCTCGTTTATATCTTCATATCTGTTTAATAAATGATATGTGACATGTCATTTAAAAGTTATTCTTAGTTATTTTTACACAATTAAGACAACATGAAACATACAGCGATTGCCTAGGATTTTAATAGTTCTTCTAGACAACAGAATCACTTCACAATCCAAGGAGGGCGTGTCGTGTAGTGGGTGTTCCTTGTGGTCTTGCTGGAAGCAGGCAGATACATTTGCATACGGCCAACAACAGTTACCGCTTTGGCCACTGGGGGCAGCGTTCTGCATTTCAGTAACCTACGGTTTCCAATTTCACTGTGAGATAAGTCTGGCAGTGTCTTAAAGTATCTCTGACTAAACACACTTAAGGAACCTATTTCAAATGTATGCCATGCTTTAAATGAAGGTTAGTTGGAGTATCTTAATTCACATTTAATGATTTGCACATTCAAATTGTATTAAATAACGGCAGAAACAGATCATTAACATAGCACCGGCCTTCCTGCTTCTGAATCTATTTGTAATGCAAAAGAGATCAGTGCTATTTTTAGAGCTGCGAGAATCACAAACTCCCTTAGCTCTGTACATAAAACAACACAGTTTTCTGTCATTCCATTTGACTTTATAAGATTTTATATTATTTTATTACCGCATGTATTTGGATATTCATATTTTAAGTACTTACCCCTTACAACAAATTTACCATACAGTAGTACTGTAGCCCAAACTGTAGTATCTACCAAAATACTATAGTTTCTAGAGTTATTTTCACTGCTGTATAATCCAAATGAATTAACATGCAATCTCCTTCAAATATTCTAAGAGGCTTTCACAATATTAATTTCATTGTTTCAACAGTGGTGGCTCATAAGTTAAAACAGAACTATAGTATTTTGGAAAAACGACCCACGGTGAAAATCTGACAATATTATGTCTGAGATGCTGATATTATTAAGTTTGATGAAAGTTTGCTTCTTTTTTTAACACCTCTTTCAGTGAAAATAGATTGTTATTCCAGTCTGACAGTGAAATTAAACTTTGCTGGTTGTAATTACTGATTTGTCTACATAACATATTTTGGGACATGCTAGAATACAAGTTCAGGCAAACATGCAAGGTGGATAAGTGGGGGACAACAGCACCCATCGCATGGGGGGGCTGGGTAGCTCAGCGAGCATTGTCTCTGACATCCACACCTGGAGTCACGAGTTCGAATCCAGGGTGTGCTAAGTGACTCCAGCCAGATATCCTAATGCAGAGTTTACACTTCCATGATTTTAAGCCCTATTTTCGCTTGCCGACAGTTTTATGGAGATCGCCGACAAAAGCCCGAAATCATAGGCAAATCGGAGCTCACAATGTATAAATTATCAAAGATACGATTTGAGAGAAGCGCCGATGCATTGCCGATGTCAGAGAGATATCTAGGATGTTAAATATCTGGATCTGTCTGCGATTCCAAATCGTGCAATGTGGAATATGTTTCGACTGAATACAACTACAGCATTGAGCTACAGCCAATGAGAGAGCACGAAACGGGCATGGGAAGTGTCAGTGGGAGGAGTCCTGATGTACCTGCAACAGAACATCAAATAGCATGGCTGAGGTAAAAAGAAAGTCTCATTGGACTGAAGAAATGGAGGAAAAATTAGTGGAACATTGGCAGGAGAACCAGTGACTATTTGATGATTCATCTGAACTGTACCACAACCGGGTGGAGAAAGTGAAGATTTGGAGAGAAATTGCCAATTCTTTTGGATAGTCAGGTTAGCAAATAGGTCGATTTTTCAGTAGGAGGTACTTTTTCATATTGTAACCAATAAAATATATGATTAAAAACATACATGTCATATTCTGAAATGCATAACTAATGATCATGCATTTTTATTTTGTATCTCTTATCACTTCTCATGTGTACTCTGTGTAATTTGGAGTCCAGGCAGAGTCGTTGGGGATTCGTCGCCGCTTCCTCCTGTAATTTGAAAATGCTACGACTTCAGTGAGAAGATAGACAGTTGTGTAATATGAATGGTACCACGATCCGACGTCTTTGAAAGTCATGTAGTGTGTAGGAGGCATAAGCAACCAAATTGGCCCAGTTGCTAGGGAGGGTAGAGTCACATGGGTTAACCTCCTCGTGGACACTATAATGTGGTTCTCGCTCTCGATGGGGCACGTGGTGAGTTGTGTGTTGATACCACGGAAAATCGCACTCAACAAGCCACGTGATAAGATGCGTGGATTGACGGTCTCAGACATGGAGGCAACTGAGGTTCATCCTCCGCCACCCTGATTGAGGTGAGTCACTACACCACCACGAGCGCATTGAGAATTGGGCATTACAAATAGGGGAGAAAAAAAATAACTGATACATATGCAAGCATTAGAAATATTTGAAACCAATCCCAGAGTATAAAATGTGTTAGTATATTTCACTTACATTAAAAACAACAACAACAACAAAAAAAAAAAACCTGTAGGCCTGGTAGCTTTTTTTTTTTACCACTACCACTAAATGAGTGTCTGTCATGGGACAGTTGATACAAAAGCACTCATTGTCGAAAATATATACAATGTTTGGAGTTTTTTGACATGATTTTTGATAGACAGATAAAAGCATCTCATGTGAAGAAAAAAAAAGAAGTTTATTCTCGCCAGTATTTGTGCTTATAGCAAAAAGCAAAAAGTGTTACAGCTGTGCTCGGTCTACCATTTTAATACCCTAGCATTCTTTGAAGTAACTTCTTCTTTAAAGTATTTAATGGCGACATTTACCCATCAGCAACATATGCCTAAAGTACCATTGTACTACTATGGTTTATTGACATAGAACCATGCTAATACTATTTTGAACACTGTATCTTCTGACATGAAAATACCATGGTATATGAATATCATTATCATTCATGATCAGACTGCCAGCGTATTACAATCTGATAACATCACTATACCATGGTACCACCACAATACTTTTCTGTAAAGGTAAACATAAGCCGTCTGTCAATCATCCGCGACTGCTTCAGTGTAAAGATGCAGTCGAGATAATAAATTGAAACAGTTCTCATATCTAATCACAGAGTAGATTTCTGCGCTGTTGCTATGTTACTTGTCTGTGTGGAGACAGTAATGCGATTCATAGCAACGACAAATAGATTATGATGGGTGCGAGCACAAACTTACCAGTAAACATCTTCACCAAGCTGAGATTCCTCTCAAACACACACAGCGTCTTGCTGCGTGTCAATTATATGTCCACTGTAGATGTGTCCCTGTACACCTCATCTTATCTGTTTATGATTAACTAGCAAGGAATCAAGGAAGCGAGCGGAGGAGGAAATGTCCAAATAATACAGACTAGAGCAATCCAACTCTTTTTCGTGCGACCGAGTGATACACGTCTCTCTTCAATCCAATCCGCTTTGTGATTGATTATAATGTCTGGTACAATGGGCGTGTGTTTGTTTTGGTGACCCACTAAAAAGGCTCTGACCAGGACAAAAGCACAGGACAGAGTCGCCCCCTGCTGGATGATCAGATGGGACTTATATTATATTATATTATATTATATTATATTATATTATATTATATTATATTATTATAGTTATATATATAGTATATTATAGTTAAAATGAGTTCAATTCTTTGATGTATGCATAAATCACAAAGCAAACGTATTTTTTTTTTTTTTTTTTTTTTTTTTTTTTTACTGCAAAACAATATACCCTCAAAATAATAATAATAATTATCTCAAAAATAATTTATTTTGAGAAAATTAAACATCTGGGGCCTCGTGTATAAAACTCCATTAAAACTTTAAACTTCCTTTCTCCCTTAAAGTGTGCGTAAGCACAAAAGTCAGATTTTGCGTACCCACAAAAATATTCAGGTTTATAAAACCGTACGTACGCCAGAACCTGCGCATAGTTCCCTTAATAAATCCCAGCTAGCGGAAGATTGTGCGTACATGCACGTGATTCATTCCCCGCCCCGTCTCCTCCCCAAAATAACCATATGTGGAGTGTACAACACCTGTTTTTACTATCCTCATCTGCATACAATTACCATATGCATTTCACCATCCACACACGTGATTACTGCGTCTAACGGTACAAGAAACTGTATTTTAAGAGATAATACTGTAAATGTCACATGTGCCCAAAGGATAGATTCTGCACCATGAAGAAACATTATTTATTAATATATTAACTTTTTTTTTTTTTTTTCAAAGAATTAATCTCGAATATAGAATTGAAAATTATTACAATTCTTTGTGCAGCACTGTCTGATATCATTGGATTACTACGTTTTTATTTCTGACTGGTATTTTAATAAAATAAATTTAAATCAAATTTATGGCAAATGTAGGTTGCCACTTTTCATATTTGCATGCCTTTTCAATTTGTTACATAAAAATAATATAGCCTACTATTGTCTTGATAACAATTACTTCTGTTTTAAGTGCTTAACTATATACTTTTTTTTATTCTAAATGTGAATTAAATGAAAATCAGAGTTTATAATCAGTCTGTTCAGTTCATTATTTGTCCAGCTAGAGTCGTCAGTTCACACACACCAGTAAAAGAGTGCGTACGCACCGCCAAGTGTGTCCGGACGTTGCGCACATATTTACAAGTTATTTATTTATTAATTATTTTACATATATATATATATATCACGATATGTCCGTGGGAAATTGGTTACGCACATTTCAACACACATTTGTGCATAAGCAATTTTTAGACATCAGTCCCCAGGGATCTGACATGATAGTTAGTGGATAATTAAAGGGATAATTCACCAAAATGAAAATTCAGTCATTGTTTACTCACCTGTGTTGTTATAAACCTATATGAATTTCTTTCTTTTTCGTATCACAAAAGGGTAAATTGTGAAAAAGATTTTGTGCTCAGTGATGTCATAAAATGAATGTTTATGGTGACTACCTCTTCAAGTTTCAAAAGAAAGCAGAAGTATAATTCAGAAGTCTAATAAATAATTCCATAAGACTCATGATTGTTGGTGTGCAACAAATCAAAATCTAATGTACTATTTAGTGAAAATGTTCATTGACTAATGATATCCTGTGTGCATGATCCCATGAACGCTCCTTTGCAACACTGGGGCATTTGTTTATCTAAAAACAGGTCCACCATAGCAATAGAGACAACAGAACACAACACAGCTGAACACAAAACAGAGAACAGAACTTACTAAACACATCTGAAGAGTCTGTAGTCCACAATGCATTTCTATGCCCAGCCTTATTTTTTTTTTTTTTTTTACGTTTTTGCCAGTTCACAGTGGACAGAGTTGTCTGTGCAACTCGAAAATAGAAAATAGAAAACAAGCGATTGATAGAATGTACCTTCGCTGGTTATGGCTGGTTAGGTCAAAAACTCAGCTTTAGGACATGGGGTGACTGTGGTTGCCTGTAGCCTCTTGTATGTTTGTATAATTTCAGAGTATACTCAGACTGCTGAATTATAATTTTGTGTTGAAGCTTGAAGAGGTGGTCACCATTAACTGCCATTGTATGACATCACTGAAACACAACGTATTTTCACAATTTCTCCCGTTGTGTTAAGAAAAAGAAAGACAGTCATATAGGGTGTTAAGGGTAGACGTGACTGAGTCGTCGTGAGCAGATGTATGCACTCAGGAGAGGTTGGATGAGTTTGAACAAATGGGATCTTTTTATTAATCCCAATTAAGGCCAGTGAAAGGCAAATAAAAATTTACAAGAGAGAAAAAAAATAAAAAATAAAAAAAAGACACTTGTTAGTAAATAAAGTAAATTGACATGAGAGTCAACAAAAAACAAAACAAAAAAACAATCAAACTTTTACAGCAGTTTAGAAATTGACCTTTCCACAAGTCACTTTACATAGAGCAAGGACAGACTTATGTCCTCTCACCCCATCTCTCTAGAAAAAATGAAGATACTAGGCTTTATAGGCCTGAGGGCACCCCTGGAATTGGAACATACCAACACATGATTACAATACAGGGGTGGCTCAGCTGACAAAGACATGAAAGCTTAAAAACAGCCTAAATACTACCTCTATAAAACTAGAAAAATTACAGAATATTATTTCTATAGTTTCAGCTAACAATTGGCAAGCCACAAGTCATATTTTACAGCTAAAAACTAATAACTCAAACTCCGGGTCACTTCCTATTGACCCGGAAGTCATAGTGTCATATAAACCCCACCCAAGCGGCAAATATTCCTTTACACAAACAAAACGGAGACGCCAGTAAGACTCAAAGATGGTATGTAAAGCTATGTTTCTCTTAAACTAAATAAACAGATACATAATTAACAAAGACATGTGTTGCGTGATTATTGTAACTGGTTATGACTATAAAGTAAATGACATGGTTTAAAATAGCAAGATATGTATAGATGGAAGTAGCTATAGCATTTAAATCACCGTAGTATTTAGATGTTAAAAGTGTGCACACAAAAGCTACGGGATAAGAGATTTTGTCGTGAATGGCTAGATTAACCGCTGATATGAAACAATATGAAGATTAAGAGAAAACACTGACACGCTAGACAAACACATACAGGCCACATTTGCACTCAGTCTTTGTGTATTAGAATAGGTAGCGTATCGCTGCCGTGACGGTAGCTATGCACCCCGTCACATAGGGTTATAACAACAAAGTGTGAGTAAACAATGACTGAATTTTCATTTTTGGGTGAACTAATCTTTTAAGGAACATAGGCCTACTGCATTTAATTCGGAAGTTTTTTTTTCCTGTGCTGAGTAGATTACTTCTTATATGTAATCTGGAACTGATTACAAATTACATAACTAAAGCTGTAGACAGTAACATAATCTCTTGGATTACATTTTCCAAGTAATCTAAAACCTAATGTTGCCTAAATGCATCAAATAAAACTTGCTTAATGGATTAAATTAAATATAGCACTTTTCTTGGCACTCAAAGTGCTTACGTAGTATCAGAGGAATCTACACAACCACCACCAGTGTGCAGCAGCCATATAGTACACCAGAACGACAACCATCTTATAGTGGAGAGGAGAGTATAATGATGTAGCCAAATCATAAATATAGGGAAGCCATGAGGGAAAGAGGCTAGTGGACCTGGGGTTACAACTCTACTATTGTTGTGAAATGCCCTGGGATTTTTAATGAACACAGAGAGTCAGGACCTATGTTTAACATCTCATCTGAAAAACAGTGCCTTTTTACAGTACAGCATCCCTGTCACTATACTGGGGCATGAGGACCCACACAGAATGAAGAGTGAGCACCCCCTGCTGGCATCACTAATACCTCTTCCAGCATCAACCGTAGTTTTCCTCAAGTGGTCTCCCATCCAGTTACCAGCCAGGCAGGGTGATATGATTCTAGAAAAAATGCACTGAAAATGTTCTTACTCTCACAATTCAAATCAAAGCAAAATCAAATCCCTTTATTGTCAATCAACCATATACACAAGTGCAACAGTGGGTGAAAGTCATGGGTGCAGTTCCATGCAACAAAACAGTCATGACTGTGCTGAGACATATACCGATTTACAATAGACATCTGATTTTGGCATTACAAATATGTGGTAACAATGCATATGTGGTAACAGACAAGACCATTTATATTTGTGAATCAACATCTTAAAAGTTGTCACAGAAGCAAAAGCGCATTCATGTACACTTTTGAAGCCCAGTACAAAACAATTAGCAAAATTCAAATGAACTTTACCACACTCATGCAATTGTTTCAACATTTATGTATGGAGTACCCCTTCAACTTTTGTGTAATTCTGGCTGGTGGCTAGTATCAGGTCTGTATTTTTTTTTTAATCTGATTTGGCAATCCAGATAACATGTAATCCATTACTACCC
Source organism: Moxostoma hubbsi (assembly GCA_032164185.1). Taxonomy (NCBI): domain Eukaryota; kingdom Metazoa; phylum Chordata; class Actinopteri; order Cypriniformes; family Catostomidae; genus Moxostoma; species Moxostoma hubbsi. The sequence continues at coordinate 4,846,177 of JAVLUX010000007.1, forward strand.
CAGCATTGCTTATTTCACTAAATATCTAACATCTATATAGGAAAGTACTGATACCATACATACAGTATGCCATGTTAAATTCAGTGCTTTATACTATTACTTGAATCCATGTTTGATCACAATGTACATTACTAAAAAATATGTATATGAAATACACTGTCACATTTATGTGTTTTGTTCGTTTTGTGTTCATGTCTTTTAAAAGTTCAGTTCCTATTCATGTCATGTGGTTTCCTTGTCATATGATGTCCTGTTTTCCATCCATGTTCATGTGTCTTGTTTTTTATTGGTTTATTGTCTTGTTAACTCATTTTAAATCTTGTCATGTCATTGGTTCATGTTTTAGTATCTAGTTTACATATTATTAGCTCAGTCTCGTCATTGGTTGTTTATGTCATGTCCTTGTATTTAAACCCTCATGTTTGCTATGGTCCTATGATCTAAATAGGGCGGCACGGTGGCGCAGCGGTTAGCATTGTCGCCTCACAGCAAGAAGGTCGTGGGTTCAAACCCCGGTTGCCCCGGCCATTCTGTGTGGAGTTTGCATGTTCTCCCCGTGTCTGCGTGGGTTCTCTCCAGGTGCTCCGGCTTCCTCCCACCATTCAAAGACATGCAGGCTAGGTTAATTGGTGTCTCCAAAAATTACCGTGGATGTGAGTGTGTGTCTGTCTATGTGTGGCCCTGCGATGAACTGGCGACCTGTCCAGGGTGTACCCCGCCTTTTGCCCAATGTTAGCTGGGATAGGCTCCAGCCCCCCGCGACCCTGTACACAGGATAAGCGGTTGACGATGGATGGATGTTGATCTAAATAAACTGAACTTGGGTTCTTCAAATCATCATCGTCCTCGTCTGCCTATCATTGCCAGCAATTGCTACAGAATACCTGACCTACTATGAATCCAGCAGTTCAGCTCCCACGCCTATGTCAGGGGAATCGTCCCTGGTGGAATATGTAGAGGACTTCTGCGCTCTGGCCTGCAGGGTGGACTTTAATAATATTGCCCTCTAGGATTTTTTCCATTTTGGACTGAATGAGCCGGTCTCCTCCCTGATACCTGACAGTCAAATTACCCTCAATCTGGTTCAGTTCACTGATTTAGCCCTACAGTTGAGTGGTACATCTTTCACTGTAGGAGTGGCTCAGGAGGAAATATGCACTCCTACAGTGACTGCCATATCCGAGCCATCCACCATCATGGTATTCGATCCAGGGAACCATGACATGGTCTCCAAGCCAGGGTCCCACATTGTGGTCACTGAGAAAGGGTCCCACGTCGTTGTCGCCGTGCCAGCGTCCCACGTCGTTGTCACCGAGCCAGCGTCCCATGTCGTGGTCGATGAGCCAGTGTCCCATGTCATGGTTCATCTTTCACTGTAGGAGTGGCTGAAGAGGATCTATGGAGTGACTGATGAGGAACTATACACTCCTACATTGACTGCAATGTTAGAGACGTTATGGTAGCTGAGCCAGCTTCTCACGTCATGGTCGTCAAGCTAGTGTCCCATGTCATGGTCAACGAGCCAGGGTCCCACGTTCTGGTCGCTGAGCCAGAGTGCCACGTCTTTGTCACAGAGCTTACGCAACCTTCTGCCCCAGATCCTGAGTCTATTCCATGCCATGTCACAGCCATGCCTCAGCGTGCTCCTTTCCATGTCACAACCATGCCTCAGCCTGCTCCATGTCACAGCCATGCCTCGGCCTGCTCCATCCCATGTCACAGCCACACCTTGGCCTGCTCCATGCCATGTCACAGCCACTCATAAAACTGCTCCATGCCACGTTACAGCCATGCCTCAGTCTGCTCCATGCCCTGTCACAGCCAAGCCTCAATCTGCTCCATGCCATGTAACAGCGCATCCCAGTGCCCATGCATGCCACGGCCAACGACCCAGCGTTGCCAGCCTCATCCGTCCCCGACCCTGCGTTGCAAGACTCGTCCATCCCCGAGCCAGCGTTGCAAGCCTCAGCAGCCATGCTTCCATTCCTACCTCATCTTGCCATGTTATCACAGCTGCCATGCCGAGTGAACCTGCCTTGATCCTCCCAGCCTCCGGCTCCACCCTGGCCCTGTGCGTCATCGGCTACTCTCCGGGTTCCGGTTCTCCAGTTTCACCCCTTGAGCTTATCACGGCTCCACCTTCCACTGACTCCGCCCTGGTCTCATGCCCCCCCGCCCCCACTTGTGGGGGATATTTCACATTTATTTTTTTTGTTCATGTTTTGTGTTCATATCTTTTATTTTGAAAGTTTAGTTCCTGTTCATGTCATGTGGTTTCCTGGTCATGTGATGTCCTGTTTTCCCTCCATGTTCATGTGTCTTGTTTTCATTGGTTTATTGTCTTGTTAACTCATTATCAGTCTTATCATGTCACTGGTTCATGTTTTAGTATCTAAAATGTAGTATTGTTTATGTCATGTGGTTACCCATGTCCTTGTATTTAAACCCTCATGTTTGCCATGCTCCTTGGTCAAGTATTGTTAATGTAACGTTGTTGGATGTTAAGTTATGTCATGTCTAGTCTAGTCTAGTCTAGTTCATGTTTATGTTTCTGTTCACGGTTTTTGGATTTCACGTTGATGTTAATAAACTGTATTATAATCATCATTGTCTTTGTCTGCCTATCATTGCCAGCAATTGTTACATACAGCAATTGACGTTTCTTTTTTTTGTGACCAGAAGGATTCGGCATAAATCATCATGTTACTGTACTTCATGAGATGTATTCAAATTTGAAAAACATAATCAAACTCAAGAACCTGAAGGAAAAAGATTGCGGAAATTTTACTTCACCGTCACATTATCCTTCGTGCTGAAATCAAATGAATCTCTTTTTCTGTCACTATAGATGTTATTTTAGGAGCTTTCATTAAGGATCAGAGAGAAGAGAGCAAACAAACCTGCTGTCGTTAACTTTCATGGAAAGATGGAGAGAGAGAGCAAGTTAATAATTGATTCGGTCGTGCTCCCTGTAGGTCTGTCATTTAGCCGTGATGAAGATCAAAGTCACACAGACTCCTGCTGATGCACTGAAAACAGAACTACTGAACACCTCCTCTCACCCTAATAGCAGGGCTTTATGAAGTTAATAAAGTGAACACTTCAGTCAGACTACATCAGCAGAAACATCTCTGCCAGCTGATGACTCAAAGGCAGAAAGTCACCTCTGTTTACTTGTTTTAAATGAAACACTGATGTGTGCATGTGTGTGAATGGAGGACACATAAAAGTTGTGTTGTCATATGAGATGTCATAAGGGTGTATCTCGTGTAAATCTTACATTAATTAGAATGAGTATTTTTGATTAAATTTTTTTGCATTAATGAGAATTAGATTTTTTTCACCTTACGATAATGAGAATGGACCTTTTCCGCATTACGGTCATTAGAATGACATTTTTTCACATTACGGTAATAAGAATGAGATTTTTTTGATTTTGCATTATAAAATGAGAATATGATATTTTTTTCACATTACGTTAGTGAGAATGAGACTTTTTCTGCATTACAATCATAATAATGATATTTAGCATACTATGGTACTAGGAATGGAATTGTTTTTACATTACATTTATGAGGATACATTACATTTAAGATTTTTTATGTAACTGTAATGAGAATGATATTGTTTTCATATTACAGTAATGTGAATAAGATTTTTTTCCCCCCCAGTTTGGAGTAATACGACTTTTTCCGTATTACGGTAAAAAAAAAAAAAAATCACATTTTGATAATGACAATAAGACTTTTTTCCCATTACAATAATTAGATTATTTTAGCATTTGGGTAATAAGTTTAAGTTTATTTTTATCACATTATGATAATGAGAATGGTATGTTTTTTGCATTAAGTTAATGAGAATGAGACTTTATGCATTACAGTAATGTGAATGAGACTTTTTTACATTGCTTTTGATTAGAATGGGAATTTTTCAGGCTACAGTAATGAGAATAGGATTTCTTTCTTACGATTTTTTCTCACCTTACAATAATGACACTTTTTCACATCGCAATCAATCAATCAATCAATCAATCAGTTTATTATTTATAGAGCACTATTAAAAACAACTACCATTGACCAATGTGCTGTACAATAAAACATAAATTACCATCAGATATAATCAGACAGGCACAAAGTCACACATAATACAAAAACAGTGGTAAGATATAACATGTTTAATTAAAAATGTAACCTAGTGGTAGCATATAAAATGAGAAAAGTATGGGAGCTAGAGTAGAAACTTGGGGGACAGCGAAAGTCAAAGGAACAGATTCAGAGTGGAATTGGCCTATACTGACTGAAAAACTCCTGTTTGTAAGGTATGATTGATACCAACTTAAGACTGAACCCTTTATGCCCTCAACCTGTTCTAGGCGAGACAAAAGAACATTATGATCCACAGTGTCAAAAACAGCACTCGGATCTAAAAGTACTAGCGCTACAGAATCTCCGAAGTTGGTGACTAATAAAACATAATTTAAACTTTTAAGCGAGAAGTCTCAGTAGAATGAGATTTCTTAAATCCTGATTGAAATGTATCAAATATCTTTTTTTTCAACCAAGAAGCTCTGAAATTGGTGGAGAACTACTTTCTCTAGTATATTAGATAAAAAGAGAGGTTAGAAATGGGTCTAAAATTTGATAGAACTGAGGAATCAAGATTAGGCCTTTTAAGTCTGGATTGTACCAAGACATGCTTCAAATAGTCAGGGACAACTCCTGATTCAAGGCAATTATTAATCAAATGTAGAAGAGTAGGTCCAACTACATCAAACACTTGTTTAAGTAGCCGTGGGGGAATAACATCTAAGGAAGAGCCAGTGGGCTTTAGTTTACAACATCATGCAAGTGAGTAAGAGAAATAGTTGTAAACTAGATAAAAACACCAGTATAATTTGATGGGACAGCAGGGTCATAAACAACAGGGTGAATATTCTGCCATATCTCAATTACCTTATTAATAAAGAACTTGCATGAATGTTCACACATAGCTACCGACTTTGTAGGTTAAATGCAAACAGCCGGGTTTAACACAGCATTAATTGTATTAACTAGTGTTCTAGGTTTGTGATGATTATTGTCTATAAAAGCTGATAAATACACAAACTTGGCTGATCTCACAGCCTTCTGATATTTAGAAAGAGAATCCTTTAAAATTTCATATGAAATCTGTAGCTTGTCCTTTTTCCATATTCTCTCCGCCCTTCTACAATCCTGTCTCAAGGCACGATGAGAAGGATTGCAGTAATGAGAAGCATATTCTTTTCACATTACGGTAATGAAAATGGCTTTTTTTTCATAATGAGAATGAGACTTTTTGCTTTACAGTAATGGGAATGAGATTATTTTACATTGCGTTAACGTGAATGAGAATTTTCCCGTTACAGTAATGACAATGGCTTTTTTCTGCATTTTTCACTAAAAGCTCTACCAACTTAGTGGCATAAGAAAACAATGTTTAGGATGCAAAGCTTATCAGCGCATTGATGTCACAGGTGTTCCTGTATGGCCGTGCTGTCAGCTGACCACTCAACACTGCCAGCCCTGCAAAACACACACATAAGGCCAAGAGTTTCAGAGCTCAAGATTTTTCAACAAGGCCTGGCTTTGTTGTATGTAACCTTTTGATCTTAAATAAGAGCACAAGGGTGGCCGACGTGCACAGTGACAGAGAGAGAAAGCTTGCTTTCATAATGAATGTCAGCTCTGATAACAAAGCCCCATTTGCATATCATAATCCAAATCTCTTGTGCTCTGATCAGGTGTGCTGTGAAGGAATATTTTTCTTGGTTGCCTTTGAAAGTCTTTGATGTTCACAGCTAGAATGAATATGAAAGAAAATGCACAGCAATGAGCTCACGTTCTTTATAACTCTTTCCCTTCCACATGTTTTCCAGGCAGAAATGAAAATATGTAGCATGTGTAACACTACGCTTTTTCAGTGATTTAAGCTGTTATTTAGAAATGTTTTACTTCACTAGTATTAAACAATGACATTTTCTTTGACCATCTAGTCTCACATAGACAAACTTTTTACTATCAGCCTTAAGTCTGATCCAGTTTGCAGATTATTTAGATGAATAACTGCCCACATTGACAGGAAGTGACCAAGCACAGTTCATTGTGTCATGTGGGGGCAGGTTTATCTGAAGAGATGAATAGATTATGCCACAATAATAAATGTTTTATAAACAAGTTTTGGGAAGAGCAAGGTAATTTAATCCGACCAATCACATTGCTTGAGTGAGCATATATAAACAGCCGCTTACCTCTACATGTCGTTGAGTCTTCTAGCATTCAGCCATGCACATTGCCCATGAACAGACCCATGCAGTGACTCGGATCATCGGCTGCAAAGCATTCACCTTCATCCAAACAATCTCGTCATCCAACAGAAGGTCACAGCAGCTCAACAATATTGACTGCTAACACGTTAAGTGTTACAGTTTTACATCATTCTTCCAATGCTCCATTTGGCATTGTATACATGTGAAACAGCTCTCTACGACTGCTCATATGTTCCCCTATCTAAATTTCCCACCAAGCTTCTTCTGCAAACTGGATGCTTTGGCTCTATGTACATGTCAAACAGCTCTCTGAGTCCACTCATATGTTCTCTTATCTAAATTTTCCATCCAGAGCAACCCTCTGCATGAAGCTGCTTCTGCAAACCTGCTGCTTTGACTCTGTATATATGTGAAACAGCTCTCAATGACTGCTCATTTGTTCTCTTATCTAAACTTTCCACCCGAAGCGGTCCATCGCATGAACTGCATCCACAAACGGCTCATGCTACTCGAATTCAATCTCAACAAAAAAATAACTATTTAATTCAATCATCATTCCAACACTCAATTTGGCTCTCCCGCACCGCTGATTCCTGTGAGCTTCATTACCTCGCAACACAGCTCATTTAGGATGCGATCCATTCAGCGATTCTGTTTGTCAGTGTGGAGCGGGACTTGGTCGTGTGTCTGTCAGTGGGGAGAGAGGAAGCGGTAAGAGCCATCCCCTGGTGATTTTCGATATTAAACACCTTTATCTAATTTCAGTGATGGCAGAGACAAGCTTTAAAAGCCAGTGGAACGACAGACCAAAAGAAAGAGTACGAGCCACACACTGAGAAGCTCTAAACTCTGGGTTTATTTGAGCAGTTGGCCACCCCCTCTGGCTGGCCACGAACACAATGGGCCATCCACCTGCTGCCGCTGTGTTCTGGGGAGGCCCAGCTTGTGGTGCAGCAACTACCAGCTGAAGACCGCCTGGACTACATGAAGATGAAGACAGCTGTCCTGCAACGGATTGGCTGCACACTGGAAAAATACCAACAGCGGGTCTGATCCCTCACCCTGAGCGAATCCTGCCGCCCGTTTGCATTTGCTCAGCAGCTCCATGATGCCATGAAATGGGTGCTAGCATAGGAAGGCCGCGGCGTGGGAGACCTCATCGAGCTGATGACGGCCTACCCGGAGTCGGTGAGCAGCAGTCCAGATATTTGCCCTATATCCGCTCCCCAGAAACAGTGAGTGTTACCAACCAAACCGGAGCCCCGCCTCCGCGGGCTGCATTATGCGCCAGCCCCCTACCCCTCTCCGTTGCCCTTACCAGGTTGATGTGTAGCCAGGAAGCCTGGGCCGGTCTTTTGGTGTTGCGGGTAGCCGAGACACGTCCAAGAGCAGTGTCCAGTTATGGAGGTGGAGACGTGGATCCGGGTCCCCGACATGCCACAGACTGCCCCGATTGAGCAGGGATGCACCATATACAGGTAAAAATTAAGGGTACAGGTCAGTCCAGTTCTGTGTAGATAACCGGAAAGTCAACACAGTGTCTACATTTAACCATATGCCCGAATTGACAAACTGCTCAATCGGTTGGGCGCGGCTCAATTTTACTCTGGATTTTAAAAAAAAGGGGTATTGGCAGATCCCCTTAAATCCATTATCCTGAAAAAAACTACATTTTCCACAATGTTTGGGTTACACCAATTCTTCACTCTTCTGTTCGGTTTGTTCGGGGCTCCGCCACATTTCCAGTGCCTCATGGATAAGATTCTCCGGCCGCACACTGCATATGCCGCTGCCTATTTGGACAACACCATTATATACAATAACAACCAGCAGAAGCATATGCAGCATCTAAGAGCCATCCTGAGGTTGCTGAGGCATGCGGGGCTCACGGCATACTCGAAAAAGTGTGCAATTGGATGGGTGTAAGTACGGTATCTGGGCTTCCACTTGGATCATGGGCAGGTACAGCCCCAAATTTATAAGACCGTGGTGATAGCAGCCTGCCCACATCCCAAGACAAAAAAGGAGGTGAGACAGTTTATGGGGCTGTCTGGATACTACTGAAGGTTTGTGCCTAGTTTCTCTAATGTCACCAGTCCCTAGACCAATCTCAATAAAAAGGGGGCACCAGATCCGGTCCAGTGGACGGAGGCATGCCAACAGGCTATCATGAGAGTGAAATCTGCACTCTGTGGTGGGCCGATTTTACATGCTCCTAACTTCTCTCCCCTTCATTTTGCAGACGGATGCATCAGAGAAGGAGTTGGAGAGGGTGGAGTGGCCAGTGCTGTAAGCTCTCTTTGAGGGAGACTAAGTACAGCACGATTGAGAAAGAGTGCCTGGCCATCAAATGGGCGGTCCTAACACTCCGCTATTAACTGCTGGGGTGGGCCTTCGTCCTCTGCTCAGATCACGCCCAGCTTCAGTGGCTCCACTGAAGGAAGGATACCAACCCGTTGGATCACTCGTTGGCACCTGGCAATTCAGCCGTTCAAATTTAAGGTGGTCCACAGGCTAGGGCCGCAGATGGTTGTGGCTGATTTTCTCTTCAGGAATGGAGGGGGGTTAGCAGGCCGGACGGAGCCCAGGCCTGAGTCGGGCGGTGGGGGTATGTGGAGCGGGACGTGATCGTGTGTCTGTCAGTTGAAAGAGAGGAAGCGGGAGAGAGGAAGTCATCACCCAGTGATTGTTGACATTAAACACCTGTGTCTCGTTTCAGTGAGGGTGGAGATAGCCTTTAAAAGACCAGTGGAAGGACAGACAGAGAGAAAGAGTATAAACCACACACCCAGAAGCTCCACGCTGAAAAGCTATGTTGTTGTATTGAGTTTATGTGGATTGTTATAATTGAAGCTATGTGTGACAAGAAAAAGCCCTTGATGGGAAGAAACTTGTATTTCTGCGAATAAAAACAGACTTAAGTGGACTGAAACCCTGGGTCTCACTTCCTTCTTGTTGGAACTTCTACAGTCATTTTCTAACATGAATATCATGATCGTTTTACACTTTCCTCTAATCAGGATTACATTAAATTATGTACTACTGAAACAGTTTTGGAAACAAATTTACAATTAAAGGGAAGTCTCGTTGTCTTGTAGATTTACAGTTTACTTGCTACTAAGTGAATCAAACAATCTATAGTTCAAATATATTTCAAAGGTTTAATGCCAGTTACTTGGCAACTTGTGGCAAACTAAGTGAGTAGTTCTTCCTCAAAAGCACTCATGTAAACATTGTTTTGTGTAAAATATGCATCAGATGTTTAATAACTAACTGCCCACAGTATGTTCAGAAACTGTCTAATGCATATCAAATTAAAAATGTCAAGAGCTGGCTAAAATCAAGTATTCCAATCTGATTGGCTGGCTACACACGCTGCATCCGAATATGCATACTTCCCCACTGTATAGTTTACCAAAAACAGCATGCCAATGGAGCAGGGTGTCAAATCCTCAGTATTCATAAAAGAGTAGTGAGAAATACCCTGATGACCTACTACAGTCAGCCAGATTCTGAAGTGTGCATCTACTGGACACTTTACTATCCAACAATGCCCCAGGGAGCTGAAGTGACATTACGTTCAAAATGCTAAATTAAAAAGGTGGAGAACCACAAGTGGAGTGGCTCATTTCAACTAGAAGTGCTTTATGTACCAAAAATGTAATTTTCTGTGCTTGAATAGAGCTTGTTAAACAAAAGAAGAGTAAATTATTTTTGCAGTTGTTGTTTTTCATGTTACAGTAATAAAAATGGGAGTAACTTATCAGAACTCGGTAGAATGGGGTCGATGTCAGGGTACTGGAACATTCAATAGCAACACGACTTCCTGTGTGATCACGTTGTCAATGTGTTGCAGACTATGCTGATAGTAAAACATCTGGCTATGTAAGACTAGCCTCTGAGTGACAAAGCGCAAATTTATGTTTCTTGGAAATTATGACCCAGCATTCCTTGCGAGGACAAGATTACAAAAGTAGTGATGGTCGTGTCTAGAAGGTAACCCTCCGTTGGCCCAGAGTCTCACGAGTCACATGTGATGTTCACACACTGTGTTAATAGTGTTTATTTACAGTCCCACAGAAACCCTACACTTACTTCTAAACCTAACCCTAACCTTATGCTGCGTTCCATTCAAGTAGGATGTGGGATATTCCGACTTGCTGTCTCAGATCTCCGACCATAAAGACATTCCATTGGCAGATGCTGGGAAGAAGATGTGCAAGGAAACAAAATTATAACGCTCTTGTTAGCTTAGCAGGGGTTTGACTGTCAACAGAGATGTCTCCAAGCATCCCTATTGATAAGCATTGCTGTAACATGTAGTAACACTCATTGATCAATATAATTAAATTAAAGTGAATGTTTATCACTTATTTTGTATATGTCCCTGGGTTCCGACATGTTTGTGTGATGTCACACACCTGCATCTTGCCAATGAGTTTAAAATTTCCACACAAATTTCCAAGTTGGTTGCAATTTCAAGTGGGGTTACATTGCACTTTTCCTGGGAGGAAGTTGGAAAATCGGACTTTCTGAGTTTAATGGAATGCAGCATTAACCCTCCCACTAAATGTAACACTAAATCTACAATTAGTAAGAGCGAATGAGACTGTGGCTGGGAGCCACAGCCAGCAGTTATGGACCCCAGAGGAATGTGGGACTCTTTGGATCAGTGCCAGTGAAGTTTCACTGAATTAAATCATAATCCCAGGACTGTGAGGCCTTTTTAACCTTTTTCTGCAGTATTTACACGGCTCCCAAATCACAACCCACTTTGGCTAATTAGTAGACCTACATATAACCTGCAGACTTCTTCCACTTTTTCTGTGTTGATTTATGTGGAAAATCTGAGGAATTCTGTGTAATGGATGTACTGTAAACATGGTAAAAGAAAAGCAGAGCTGTACACACTGCATTTATTGCTTAATCCTGTTCTGTAAACGCACAGTTCGGTAATTTGCTGAGACGACAAACTGCACTCTAAACCACATTAATTGCTGAAAATTTAGATAGTGACAAGCCACATTTTCATAAATTCCATGTAGTGTTTACAGATCTGAACTGAACAACTAGTTGTTGTTAATTACTTAATTAATAGCATGCCTGAGATGTGTCTGATCACTCAAACAATTTTATAAAATGGAAAGTTACGTTCCTGGATCCTGATTGGTCAATAGCCGTGCTTTATTCAAAGCGCAGCTAGGACCTCTTCACTAAGATTCTGTGAATTAGTAAGTATTCAATGATACATAACAAAATGTTGTTCTCGATGTCCTGTCTCTAGTGTTTTCACATGCATTGGGATACGTGAAACTGTGGATTTGTGTCACTGTGCAGCAGCAAATTCCCTTTCAAAGCAAGTGATGGGGTGGGTTTACCCCTGTCTCTTCAGCCTATTGATGAATTCAACACATTCACTAACAATTGTTATAATCAAAAGTTAATCAAAGTGTTTTTCCATGTGCAATAATGTCAATTTATTTGGGATATGTTGAGTGTCTGACCCTTGTCAGGAATGCAGTAACTGCGCTTGCTCATTTAGCCTGGCTCCCAGAGAACAAAAATATACAAGCTAGTTGCAATTAATTCATTGATCATTGATGAAAGTAAGACTTTTATTGTGTTTAAGTTCTAGATCAATAATATACCATTTGTATTTACTGACACAAATACGTTTTTAGCATTCAGAACTAACTTTGCTTTGTGTGTTTGATATGTGTGTTCTATAATATATCTATTTGTGACTGGGCGGAGGGCGGGGCCGGGTCGTGATTATACACACCCAGTCCCTTATTGGGCTAATTGGGCCTCAGAGAGGGCTAAAGGCTGATTGCGGATGGTGGTGCGGGAGAGAGAGAGATCATTTACAGACATGTTCGTCATCAGTATGTTTGCATCTTTTGTTTAAGTTTTTCATCAAAATATTATTTATATTGTCAAGCCAGTTCTCACCTCCTCCTTTCCATTGAACTGCATTACACTATTCTTCTATAATAACACAACAAACACCCCTGTGGTAATAGAATACACACACACACACACACAAAATAAATAAATACATATTATTAGAGGTTAAAGGAACTGCCTAAAGAGCTCAGAGACAGGATTGTGTTGAGGCACAGATCTGGGAAAGGTTACAAAAAAAATTGACTGCATTGAAGGTTTCCAAGAGCACAGTGGCCTCCATAATTCTTAAATGGAAGAAGTTTGGAACAACCAGGACACTTCCTAGAGCTGGCCGCCCAGCCAGGGGGAGAAGGGCCTTGGTAAGAGAGGCGACCAAGAACCCTGTCCCTGCTGCTGAAAAACAACCCCATAGCATGATACTACCACCACCATGCTTCACCATTGGGATTCCTCCAGACATGACGCTTGGAATTGAGGTCAAATAGTTACATTTTAGTTTCATCAGACCAGAGAATCCTAACCCTTCACACAGTCTGAGAATCCTTTAGGTGCTTTTTTGCAAATTCCAAGGGGGCTTTCATGTGAAGGTTTCATAAAGCCCAGATCGGTGGAGTGTTGCAGTGATGGTTGTCCAACTGCAAGTTTCTCCCATCTCCACACATGATCTCTGGAGTGACCATCAGGTTCTTGGTCACCTCTTATACCAAGACAATACTCCCCCGATTGCTCAGTTTGGCCAGGCGGCTAGCTCTTGTAAAGTACTGGTTGTTCCAAACTTCTATTTAAGAATTATGGAGGCCACTGTGCTCTTGAGAACATTCAAAGCAGCTGAATTTTTTTTTTGTAGCCTTCCCCAGATCTGTGCATCGACACAATACTTTCTCTGAGCTCTATTTATTTTGGTGAAATGTTTTTTTGGTCAAATCTTATTCACCATAAAATAGATAACTTTCTTTTAAATTTTGTTTTCTAATGAAATGACATTCTTAATATGAATGTCATAAAAGACATAAATGTCATAAAGTGTGGCTTAATTTTCTAAAAATGTATTGCGGCCTCCCTGTTTAGAGGTGAATAGGTGTGAAAGAGAGAGAATCTGAGAGGGAGAGAGACAGAGCAGAGCATAGAAGGGTCTGTTTGTGTCTGTCTGGAGTTTACAGGGAAACTTTCTCTTTGTTTAGTTGTGACTTTAATTGAAAAGCCCAGTAGCGAACTCACAGTGTGTGAGCAAAATGTTTGTGTGCTTTGCAGGGGTCAAATAGAGTATGCAGTAAGAGTGTGAGGTCTGTCAAAGACCACCCTCATTCAAGCATCTCCGAAAACAGTACAGCTTGCAGTTCAAACACACAGTTTGAATGCTAGTCAACTCTCTGCCACACATCATGAGATGCTGTCGATTGCTGTATCTAAATGAGCTGATGATTTGACAGGTATTCAGGCTACAGTGACACTTTCCCATGTCTTGGGATGGACCCTAGTGGAATGAGAGACATAACAAAAAGAATAATGGAGAATATTGACTCTGGCAGCATCCTAGAGCTTCTTTTATGGCAAACTTTATTATCATGGTAGTCTTATAATAGTCATTTATGGTAGTCTGAACCTAAGACAGCACATCCACAATCGACTCACTGACCAGCTGATGTATATCACACACACAAATGGCAAGGGTTGATGAAATTAGAAATATCCACCTGCAGCCCAGTAGAACCAACCGTTTCAGGGCAGAAGAAGCGTGAATTGGGTGAAGTGTTTAGTAGAGAAGTTTGCTGCTAAACATCAAAAGTTTACAAATATTCATGGGTTCTGAGTTTTTATTTTTAAATATAAATGTAAAACATCCTAGATATAAAAATTCAGAATGACCATTCAGTATCCCAGTCTTAGCAATGCACATGTTTTTGCACAGATAGTGTGGTTAAATGAAACAGGGCATATTAAAATAGTTCCCAATGAATACATGTTCATCTCACATTCTTTGTGTCAGTTTGTATTCGTAACACAGTATTTAACTGTAGATGAAGCTGTTGGCCATTTCACCATCATTACTTTACTGCAAAACAAACTTAATTTTAAAGAAGAAACATCTTGGTTATTGTAATTGTTATCACTGCTTATTATTTTGTGTTTAATAAAATATACTGCATAATGCATTATCATCATTACTGAATACTCCTTCTTTGTGTATTTACTTTACAGTTTTATAGTAGCCTTCTATGTCTCACCTCTTAAATGTATGCAGGCACGTAGCCAGACTCTGGCTGATAGGGCTGAATCTTTTGTTAATAGCCCTGATTTATTTATAATTTTTGTGATGAAAAAATAAATAAGTAAGGCTTAGCCTAATGTTCCTTTCATCAGGGTACAAAAGCAACAAGGCAGGTTGCAATTCTGGCTTCAAATGTACATTAATTACGATCAATAAGCTCCACTTGCATTAATTGACATTACACATTTTGACTTTTTTAACCTTCTATTCGTACTCAAGCTCAACAGACATGTTACAAACACCTCAAGTGCCTGGAAGCTTTCTATTTTCTCTCAGAGGGGTGCAGCTTTTCTGTATCAGCACTGAGGTTTTATAATGCAAGCCTTATTTCTAAATATACTATCTATAAGCCTCATTTCTAATCTTCATTTGTTTTTATCAGTCCATACACCAAGTAGATTTTAATGCATGCACCAGTGACTGTTCTCTTGTTCAGAGCACCCCTTCTTGCTCCCTAAGATGGACTCTTCCCAGGTTAAATCAGCTAGTGCTTTTAAAAATTACCATAATCAAATTAGCATCAAATTCGCTCAACGGCAAACCAAAAATAATTTAATCAGCATTAATCGATCAGAATGAAGAAGGTACATCAGTAACAAGGAACTTTAACAAGGATAATTTGTATGGTGTGTGATTGTTATGCCAGTTGATAAAACTCACTTAAAAAAAAAACATAGCAACTCCATGCCAATTGAATAAAACAATGCAAAAAAAAAAAACATGAGTCCCTAGCTGCCTTGACACGGCCAGAGTCCCCAGCTGTCTTCACCTCACCTGAGTCCCCAGCTGCCGTGACCCGGCCTGAGTCCTCAGCTGCCTTGACCTGGCCTGAGTCCCCAGCTGCTTTGATCCTACCTGAGTCCTCAGCTGCCTTGACCTCGTCACCAGCTGAGTCCCTTGTTACCTTACCCTTGCCATCGTCAGAGTCCACTGGACCGTGGCCATCACCCAAAACTTTACATCCGTCAATGCCAACTTTGCCTCCTGATCTGTGGCCACAACCTGGATCTCCAGATTACCTGGTGTCTCCAACACCTCTGCCAAACCAGTGGTCTCCAGTTTGTCTGCCAGATCCCCAGTGGTCTCCTGATCATCCACCGGATCCCCAGTGGTTTCCTGGTTGTCCTCAGGCACCTTGTGGTCTCCTAGGTGCCTACAAGCGCCCCCGTGATCTTCTGTTGGCTCGCCAGCACCTCCAGATCCCCCATGGTCTCCTGCTTCACCGTGGTCTCCCACACCACTGGGCCTACTGCCTGCTCCTGGCCTGTCCTGCCCTCTTTAACTTTGAGTGATTGTTTGTTTTCGTCTTGTTTGGGTGTCAGAAGATGCCCATTGAAAGGGGAGCTCTGTAACACATATATGACTTCCCTAGCTGCCAATAAGGGGTGTTAAGTTATGTTGAATTTTTCTTTTGAAATATTGTTCTCGTCTTGACTTCCTAGATCTCATGTCTCAGCACTTTAATCATTACTGGTTTATGATAAACAAAGCACACAATATCTCAGAAACATTTGTTTTGCAACAGAATAAAATAATAATGTGAAAATAGCAAGTCAACAGCAAGTTAATCAGCCCTTACTCGCACCCTGAGACTGCTGCCCTTGCACTTCTGCTGCCCTGTATACTAACTGATGAAATTAGCAAGCTTCAGTCTGATTGGCTCACAGATTTTGTAAGAGTGAAGTCTTCAATATTCTGCAAGCAAAATCACAGAACAAATGGGTGTTCTGTCATTTCGAAACAAAATCTGTCTTAAAAAACTTCATACCAGCTGTTAAACACCTTACTGCCATTGGTCAATCAAATCAAAATCAAATTACTTTATTGTCACACTACCATGTACACAAGTGCAACAGTAGGTGAAAGTCTTGTGTGCAGTTCCGAGCAACATTGCAGTAATGACAGTGACGAGACATATACCAATTACAATAAACAACATATTTACACAACTCAATTTACATATCAAATGTACACATACTTACACAACTCAATCCTATTATACAATGTACAGTAAACAATACACACAATATAGAATATAGACACAATAAAAATAAAAATAAGTGTATATAAAAATATATATATATATATGCAGTTGTTATATTGTGGAGAATATATTGACAGTCCAGTGTGAGATAATAAGATTAATAAAGTGCAGTGCTAATTGTTGATCATGAGAGATCAAGTGTTCAAAAGTCTTATTGCTTGGGGCAAGAAGCTGTCATGTAGTCAGCTGGTGCGGGTCCTGATGCTGCGATACCGCCTGCCTGATGGAAGCAGTGAGAGCAGCCCATGACTCGGGTGGCTGGAGTCTCTGATGATCCTCTGAGCTTTTTTCACACACTGCCTGTTATATATGTCCTGGAGGGAGGGAAGCTCACCTCCGATGATGTTTCTGGCAGTTCGCACCACCCTTTGCAGGTCTTTGCGGTTGTGGGTGGTGCTATTGCCGTACCAGGCGGTGATGCAGCCAGTCAGGATGCTCTCTACAGTGCTGGTGTAGAACCGTGTGAGGATGCCGTCTCGGGAAGAAGAGGCGCTGGTGAGCCTTCTTCACAACGGCCTCGGTGTGGACGGACCATGTGAGTTCCTCAGTAATGTGGACACCAAGGAACTTGAAACAGCTGACTCTCTCCACCGGTGCTCCATTAATGGTGATGGGGCTGTGTTCTCTGTCTTTCCTCCTGAAGTCCTCTACAAGTTCCTTGGTTTTACTGGTTTTATTGAGGGAGAGGTTGTGCTCCTGACACCAGCATGTCAGAGTGTGAACCTCCTCTCTGTAGGCTGTTTCATCATTGTCAGTGATCAGAACTACCACCGTCGTCGTATCGTCAGCAAACTTAATGATGGCATTGGAGCTATGTGTCGCCACACAGTCATGTGTGTACAGGGAATACAGGAGTGGGCTGAGAACACAGCCCTGTGGGGCTTCAGTGTTGAGGGTCAGTGATGAGGAGATGTTGCTGCCCATTCTAACCACCTGACAGGAAATCCAGGATCCAGCTGCGCAGCAAGCTGTTTAAGCCCAGAGCCCGGAGCTTCTCATCAAGCTTGGAGGGCACTATGGTGTTAAATGCTGAGCTGTAGTCTACAAACAGCATTCTCACATATGTGTTCCTTTTTTCCAGGTGGGAAAGAGCAGTGTGTATTGTAGATGCAATGGCATCATCAGTGGAGCGGTTGTTACGGTAGGCAAACTGCAATGGGTCTAAAGAAATGGGCAGCACAGAGCAGATGTGATCTCTGATCAACCTCTCAAAGCATTTGCTGATGATGGGGGTCAGAGCAACAGGACGCCAGTCATTTAGGCAAGTGATATTGGCTTGCTTCGGTACAGGCACAATGGTTGACGAATGTGGGGACTACAGACAGGGAGAGGGACAGGTTGAAAATGTCCGTAAAAACACCAGCCAGCTGGTTTGCGGACGCTCTAATGACATGGTCCGGAACGCCGTCTGGACCCGCGGCTTTACGAATGTTCACCCGTCGAAAGGATCGGGTTATATCCGCAACAGAGACGGAGAGTGAACCAACCTATGTAGCGTCAGCCACGAGTGCTCTCTCCGTGAGGGCGGTGTTATTTTCCTCGAAACAAGCATAAAATGTATTAAGCTCGTCCGGGAGGGAGGCAGCGGTAGTCATGGCGGAGTTTTAATTCCCTTTGTAGTCCGTGATGATGTTAATTCCCTTCCACATACTTCTAGAGTCAGTGGTGTTAAACTGTCCTTCATTTTTACGCCTGTACTGGCGTTTGGCTGCACTGATATTGTTACAGAGGGCATAACTGGCTTGATTATGCTCCTCCACGTTCCCGGAATTAAAAGCGGAGGTCCGCGCAGGTCCGCGCAACATCGCCGTTAACCCATGGTTTCTGGTTGGGGTAGGTCCATGTCATTTGTGGGTGTGACCTGATACTCCACTGAATTTGATGGAAAAAAATATTTCCGTTTAATTTCCTAACTCATTCAAGATCAGTCAACATGAACACATGAGTGCAGAGTTGCTGAGCTGGTGAAAACTTAATAACATCTGTATGATCTTTGGCATGAAGACATTATCAGATGCTGCTTCATTTATGTAACTTCAGCCCAATCTCCCCCACCTGTCTGACACCCTTTTACACACCCATTTTTCTAGAAATATCAATGCCTTTATTTTAATAACAAGTATAAAAACCCTTTTTATGATCTTATGTCGATTCCTTTTAGAAAATTCATCATAAAATACAAGTAACCGGTACATATTATGGCCGTGGCGTGTTAGCACCATGAATGCAGAATGTAAACAGGACAAATTACACATTATCTACTGCATATGCAATATATGACTCTAAATCATCACTGATTAGTTAAAACAGCATCTTTTATTGATCTCATGTTGATTTTTTAATAGAATGAGGAATGTTGTCATTGATAACCTTAATGCTCTACATGTAGTCTGTTGACAGGACAGCGTGTATCTCATATTTAAATGCTACTCCAAAAGCTGGCCCCAGTGTTGTGCAAACACACTCTCCTCTCAACATTATACCGTTGCTAAGTTGTTTTGACCTTCTCTCTAGCTCTGAGCAAAGAACAAAAAATAACTTCACCTTGAGTGTATCATCTGAACAGGTTCAGTGTTCCAGAAAACAAATTAAACTTAAAAGTCTATTTTAATAAGCAGTTCTAGAATTCATGGCATCAAATCAATGAAAGAGACTGAAGCTCTGTTCCAAAACCTAATAAGCTACCTACCAGCATTTCTAGGCATCCAGATACAGTGAAATCGGAACAATACTTTTCTTTAGCTAAAATCGGTCTGTGCTTACCGAAATTCTTGGGATGTCAAACATACTGGTATTTCGATAACAGGTTGTTACTAAAATAAAAAAAGATATACAGTGTTTATGCAGTATGATTAGTGACTTGTTACCCATGGGCTGACTGACTTACACACAAATTTGACATATTTGGGAAAAAATTAATGAACAAATTAGCAAATTAAAATAGTAATAAGTCCTAGTGTGACTATTAAACCACAAAGGGTTACAATTTAATGAAAGAGATATACTGTCTGCATGTGCTGCAAACTTTACTGTGAATGTGTGAAGCCACTCATATGCTAAAATCATCGGATTAAGAACATCATGTGCACAGCTGTTGTTGTAATAGATGACAATAGATGTAATAGATCTCAGTTACTGTCGTAACTTTCGATGCAGGTGCGAGCAAGCTGCTGCGTGCATTATAGCAGGTGCATCCGACTGCACGTAACCTCCTCCAATGCCCCAAAAGATGTCATGTAGTTCCCCGCATCCCTGAGTGATGTAACTAGCATGGGAGCAGGCCGCGCCAGCTAACTCCACTGACTCTAGGGACTTGAACAGGGTACTCCGAAGGCAGTCTGGTGCCTCTCAGGATTCTGATGATCAGGTCATTCTTACCAAGGGACTTACCTTCAACTGTGTCATGGTGCGCTGCTATAGCCGGGGGGGGGGGGGGGGGGGGCCTACAGCTTCTCCTGCATCAAGGAAAGTGCTGACCTGACTGCGCATCTCTGGGGGTCTTTGCTACGGGCAGAACACCACTTAGCGAACACACACACCACTTCAGGAATACAGCTGCCTTGTAGAAGGAGTCCTGGCCTGAGTGATCATGTTTACCACTGCGGGTGGTAGACCACTTAAGTCTTCCACGTCCTGTCCAGAGACCAAACGTGGAGGTTCCAGAGGTCTAGGCGTGGGTGTCAGATGGTGCCCCGTCCCTGAGAAAGAAGGTCCTTCCTCAGGGGAATTTGTCAGGGAGGTGCTGTAGCGAGGAGCATGAGGTCCGAGAACCAAGTCTGGGTAGGCCAATGCGGCACCACAAGTGTGACTTTTTCCTCATCCTCCCTGACATTGCACAGGTTCTGTGCAAGTAGGCTTACTGGGGGAAATGCGTATTAGCATTGGATAACTGACATTACATATCAGAGAGGACAGTGGGAGGATTCCTGGCAAGCGAACAGGTCTACCTGTGCTTTGTCGAATCGACTCCGGCAATGCCACGTCGACCCGAGGCGGCTGTGCTGAGGGGGACAACAAAGCACTTTCCTTCCACGCGTACCCAGCATAGTGTGGGTTAGTGACTGAGGAGTGACTGAGGAGGAGGGCCCTAGCTGCGAGTGCTTGGTATCTGGCAGCTGTGATGTCTATAGCGGACATCTCTCTCCCTGGGCCGTCCATCACAGGGGCACTTAAGAGCCTTCCGGGTCCTCATGCTAGGCCATGAGGCGGGGGGCATCCACTTCCTGCGGGGGGCTCTATGCTGAGGCCGAGAACTGGGCTCGGGCTGTGGCGTAGCCGCCTGTGCTTTCGCCACCGCAGCGGGATGCCCTCGGCGAGCAGACGGGGTACGGGATCTTGAGCCACGCTGGGGCAAGATGCACAGTATAGCCTCCATCTGCTTCTTCACCGCTGAGAACTGCTGGGCAAAGTCCTCAACGGTGTCGTCGAATATGCTGATCTGGGAGATGGTCACGAAAACAAACTTTATTGGCGTCCCTCATCTTAACCAGGTTTAGCCACAGGAGGCGCTCCTTGTCCAACCTGATACTCACAGCGGCCCAGGCAAGCATAGCGATCAGCTCTGCATCAGCCTCAGACTGGGCAGGCAGACCCGAAGGTGGCAGCCCAATTGAGTCCTCTGCGTCTGACATCACCAGTGTGCTCTCCGATGCAGCAATCGTAAACTCATCCTGCTCGCAAGCCCCGAAAGAAACATTAAGCTGGCCATGAGGCAAGTTGGTCTCATCTCGGAACTCAACGGGGGCAAACGAGTGTGCTGGGGAACGGGAGGTCCGTGGGGATTTACCCGGCGGGACCATGGCAATGAGAACATGAACCATCCACAAACGGCGCCGCAGTGTGATCACTGCCCAGACATGCGAGGCAGTGGCCGTCGGAGGCAGAGAGATAACGACTGCATTCAGGAATCACACAAAGATGGAAAGGCATCTTTATAAATACGATTCTTTCAGAGGTGAATAGAACAGCAGTAGTATTCAGCTTGCTGATAAACAACCGCTGGGCTCCGAAGAAAAAATCTGAATGAGAGTGGGCTTTCCTTCTCCTTTTATACCCGTTTGTCCGGGGGAGTGGCATGCAAATTCCACTTGCCAATTCCCATTGGCCTTTTCTGAAAGATTGAGCTGTTTTGGGGCTCTCAAGAGCGACCCCTAGTGTCACTACATCAACACAACGTCAGGTGAGTGACAGAAGGGGAACAGTGTGCTATTCACTGTGAAGCACATGGTGCCTGCAGACTATGTTTATTTTATTAAATCACAGCAATTTGCACTTTAATAATCACACTGGGCCATTTAAACAACTGTTTTTCTGGAGCTGTGAAGCTACCATCAAAAACACACACAAACTGAAAATCCATCATCCCACAATAAAAGCTAGATTCAACCTGTGACAGATATATGTTAATACTATATAGTAAAATATAATATTCACTAAAATGTATATTCACAATAATAATAATTATAATATTACTGTATAAGCAATATAACACCAGCAAGACGCAGTTGAACTGAAAAGGTTTTATCAATGTTTTCATTTATACCTGGATGCTCTGTTGTGCAGTATTTTATTTGACAAAAAAAGAGCAATGTTTTAATAAAGAAAATGTAATTCTATGTTGAAAATATTTTTTATTAGATTATACACCATTTTAAAGCTAAAGTTGAATTAAACTTAAAAAAAATTCAGAAAAAATAAAAATGGCAAACAAATTTTGGAAAACATTTTTACATTTCATAGGGCCCTAAAAAACTTGATTGAAAAACACTTGAAGGAAACATGCAGTTGTTTTAATTTATTATTTACATTGATATGTAACTTTTTAAATAGGCTAGAAAAGTGTGTTCAATAGCATATTATCCAATTTTAGTCCAAATTTTTGTCTTTTGAGAAAAATGTCCTTTACATGTCATATTCATTAATTACATGTTTAAATAGACCAATAGTAATTAATATAGTCATATGCAAAATGACAAAAACATTAATCAAAATGGAACAGACCAAATTTTAAACAAATATTCAAAGATATTATACCTACCTATCTGGCAGTTAAATGGATCTGCATTACGTGCAGTACACCACCTTTCAAAGACACCCCATTTATTGGCATAAGTTCTTCTAGAAGAAGGAGCTGGTCACTCCTAAAAGATGTTTCCAAAGTGCTGAATCAAGCGCAGCATTAAGTGCAGCTTTTGATAAGGAAACTGGTTTTTAATTCATTTAATTATAATATGAAAATGTATAAAAACATACAAGTTAGAATTAGTGCTTGCATTCAAGTGGGGAAAATCTCACATTCATTTCCAATACATTGCAGTCCATCCCAAATGACATCAGAATTATAAAAAATGTCTTTGATGGTGGAAGCCTGCACTATTTTGTGTGTTTTACGGTGAGCAGGGCATCTGGAGCTTATCTGGCAGCAAATGACAAGCACACAGGCCAGTTCCAGATCAAAATCAATGCCTTTTCCACCGAAATTGCGATGGTCCTTGTGCCGAGCCTGTGCTCCACTGGTTCACAGTCTGGGAGCCTATCGCCACGCTTTAGTACTGGTCTGATTACATGGTAGGTTCACGTGACTACCTCAAACAAAAACAAACATGGCACATCACAGATTTTACTCTTGTTTTTGAGGACATATTTAAACATTAAAATGGATTAATGCAATCCATCGTTTTTACATTGCTCAACAAGATGTCTACGCTAAAGATTACAGGTAATCTTATTGCATTATATTGTATGAACTATGGCTTAACTTGCTCAATTCTGTAAACTGTTGCAGTGGAATCATCATTAACATTGGTGTAACAGTTGGTTGTATTTGGTCTATTTTACTTAATGTATAGCTGCAGTCTTCCAAACAGCATATGCAGCATCACGAATGGACACGGAGTGGCTGCATCACACTTTTCTTTGAGCAGAATATTCCACTATTGTGCAGTAATGTTTTTTCGAAGAGGAGAGTGAAAGTGCGTGCACTTGCATGCATGGTTGCTAGATTGCGTAAATTAAATATGACAAGGCAAAATATTTCTTGTCTCTCAAAATCTCTTATTGGGGTGTTGGATCTATTATCTGGCAACCCTGAGCATATTAAAAGCTTGTGGAGGCACGATAGGTCCTAAAGCCAGATAAATGATCTAATAGAAAAATGTTAATGATAAATTGACCTGCGGGCAATAGTTTGCCCTAGTCTGCTATTGAGGGTGCTCTAAGGTTCATTTGAGTGTGCCGTAGAACCGGGCCTGCAAGCACATCTCATCAACGTTCATTGTCTCCCTACACAAAGTAATTTTAGACACTTTTATTGTGTTTATTGTTTATTGTGAATAATTTTGCCCTATGAATTTCTATGCATTTACGCAACAATCGTAGTCGAGTGGTGTCGCTGAGATAGTACGTTAATTAGGATTGCCAACTCGCCCGTATCCATCTTTTTCATGAACACGGACATGCTCCACAATTCATAATGGAAGGCTGTTTCCTTTTCAGGTGTATAGTGTTTTAATTTACATCACTGTATGCTATTAGTGGATAATGTGATGTATTACATAAAATTATTTTAGAAAAATTAATTTTTTTTTATTTGATTAGAAATACTATATTGAAAAAGGTACCTCACCTGTCAAAATTTAAGTAGTGGGTGGATGACGTGATTGCTATGCACAGAGGTAAGATACATTGATAGTATTTGTTATGACAGCCAACAACTGCAAAGTTGAGCCTGTACTAATTTTTCCTCCAACTAACACTTAAAATGATTGTTGTTCTGCTTCTGGATTGCTCGTTTCAGTAGTTTTACATTGTTTCTTATGGAGACCGAACCAGAAATCAGTCTAGCGCCAATCAGAATCATCATAGCCCAGTGGTTTGCTGATGCAGTGGTGCTGCTAGTCCTAAAGGGATAGTTCATCCAAAAATGAAAATTCTATGATCATTTACTTACCTCATGCCATCCCAGATGAGTATTACTCATACAATGCACGTGAATTGTGGCAAAAAGTTTGACATACAGAACTGAGATATTCTTCGTAAAATCTTGGTTTGTGTTCTGCAGAAGAAAGAAAGGGATCTGGGATGGCATGCGGGTGAGTAAATGATGAGAGGTTTTTGGGGTTAATTATTCCTTTAAAAGTAGATGGTTAGGACATGTTAAATGCAATTTATTATCTGGATGCATTTACATTAGAATGTGGATAAGAACATATTCATGTGTGTTCCCACCTGTTTTGAAACTGGTGGTAATTTTTCCTGTGCATTTTTCCACTCTCTCACTGACAAATTTGGAGCGGTTTCTCACACAGTAAAATTCTCTGTCCGGGGTATGCACCCAGACTCCCTTAGATATAAGGTTTATTAGGCAGATTTCTGTGCGTACCCTCAGATTAAATCCTGCAAACATCCATGCTCTTAACCTTCACTTTTCCATTTCAATTCTGCTCTGATCAAAACGTTTCATTCATGCATTCAAATAAAATTATGATGTTAAAACAAACACAGTCATATCGGAACACAATCATAGGAGGAAAAGAATGGAATTAAAGAGGAGGTGTGGATTATGTTTGAATATACACTATATCTTATATCAGTGTAAGGTAATTGGTTTAAAAGCTATCTCTGCCTTTGAAGACTTCATTAAGAGCTGACTTGGGCAGATGAGAGATGTTTTTGTATCTGACATCTCCCACTTTGAATCATTATTCACAACAAGAGCAAAAGAAAGCCAATGGAAGAAGATGAGAAAAGGAAAGATAGGTTACAGATGGAAAGAAAGTGTACACTAACCCTGGAAGTCAACAAGTTGCCACAGGGTCTTTGAAACAACTCTTGATTGACAACTTCTAGATCAGGTGATCAATTCAAGCACCCAATCAACAAGTGCGATTGAATCATTAAAACTTGGGTCGCGGAGCAGCGGCACCCCTGTGGATCTCAAAGGAGCCCGCAGGGGGTGCGAGCTGGTAGACCAGCTTCTGTTTTTTTGACCAGCACCTCATTACTCCTTCAGAGGAGAGTTGAGATTTGGGTCTAAAACTCTGTCTTATGTATGCCGCAGGGCCCACGCGTCGGACTGCTCGCCTTTAGACCGACACATGAAAGCAACAGGATGAAAAGAGAACTAGTTGGAGCCAAATTATAATGTTCATCTGTGGAATTGATATAGAACCTTGAAAGAAAGTTGAGAAACGGTTAAGAACATGTTCGGTGTTCGATAATAAACTTGCCAACAATCATTCTCTGAAGATGTCCTGAAATAGAATATTCCATGTGTCTCAGAGGAGACTGAGATGATTAGTAGGTGAATGGAGTTCTGCTTACTGACTGGATGTTATGATCAAATCAGAGAGGAGGTTGCATTAACGAAACTAGTGAACGTTTTTTTTTTCTGTTTGGTAAAATGTGAAAATCTCGTCAGTTGATTTTGCCTATATAATAGACATGCTTTAACTATACACTTACAGCCTCTTTGGTGTTTGGTTTTCTATATCCTGTTGCAATGTATAACTCAGTTAGATTTATTACATGGATTGTTAAAGGGTTAGGGCCTGTGATCAAGAGGAAAAAAATATTGACCTTTGTTAAAAAGGAGAAGATTACTATAGCAATGCTTCAGGAAACACATTTATCAGATCTTAAACATTTAAAATTGAAACGAGACTTCCTGCTTAACAAATTCAAGGAAGAAGGTTACAGCTATTTTATTTAGTAAACATTTGCCTTTTATTTTAGAACATCAAATCGATGACCCAGATGGAAGATATGTTCTAATTACTGGTTCACTATATGGGCAGCATATCACTATACTTAATGTATATGCTCCAAATGAGGACTCCCCTGACTTTATATCTAAAGTCATTCTTCTATTTAACCAACATTGTAAGGACATCAGAGTCTGTGCCGGGGATTTTAATTGTATTATGGACCAGAAAATAGATAAATCAGCTTTGGGTAACTACTAAACCTAGATCTTCCCTGGTACTTAAAGAACTTTGTAGCAAGACCAGTATCACTGATGTCTGGAGAGAGCTCAAGGTTGGCAGTAAAGAATATACTTTTTTCCAATCCTCATGGTACCTTACTCCAGAATAGATTATATATCTTAATTCCCAATCACTGCCTTCATGCTGCATCTTCTAGCCGAATTGGCTTAATTGTTTTCTCAGATCATGCTCAGTTTATCTAGATACAGTATGACTTTGGGTGACCAAAAATTTGTAGAGTTTGGAGATTTAACTCTTCTTTATTGACTGAACTATCATTTTGTAAAGCAGTACTGGAATGGTTTAAGAATGATTGAACGGATAATGAAAATTCACCCATCTCTTCTGCAACTCTGTGGGGCGCTGTTAAAGCAACGATTCAGAGCCACATTATATCATATACTTTAGCATGCAAAAAGGCATTAAGCAAAAGGCAGGAGTTAGAGGTAAATAGACTAGAGTATTTACATAGTACATTCCCCAACCAAACAAATTGGTCTTTATTACTCCAGGCCTGAGCCGAAATTAATTTAGATCATGTGAATCACATTAAGAAACTACTCTTTCTTTCTGAGCAAATGTACGTAAAAAAAAATACATAGCAATACATCGCTGTCCTTTTCTGCATATCGCGGCGCAATTTTGTGGTCCACGAAACTTTTATCACAAACGTTAAGAAGCTCAAGTGTATTTTGGAAAATTACATTATCTCAAGCACTCTTTTGGTGTGGAGAGATGTAAAATCGTATTATAGAATACAGTCATGTTTCTCTTTGTTATCCCCATTTGCTTCCAACTATGACTTTCCAGCTACCCTGTGCAACATCGGTTTTTCAGCCTTGTCAAAGACAGGGATTTCCCAGATATCTCACCTTTTGTCAGAAAATACATTCAAATCTTTCCAGCAGATATCAGATCAATAAGATATACAAAGATCTCATTTTTATAAGTACCTCCAGATGCATCATTTATAAAATCCTTATCCGATAAAGGCAAAATGAGATTTGAAATGAATGGACTTGAACATTTTTTGACAAACCGATTCTGTAGGGGGTTGATATCTTTTATATATATACACTACCGTTCAAAAGTTTGGGGTCACTTGTCTGAAATGTTTCTCATGATCTTAAAAATCTTTTGATCTGAAGGTGTATGCTTAAAAGTTTGAAATTAACTTTGTAGACAAAATATTATTCTGCCAAAACATATACATTTATTTAATTACAAATCTAAAATTTCCTAAAAAAAAAAAAGTTTTTGAAATGGATGACTTGGATCAAAATATGAAGAAAAGAAGCCAATAAGTGCCCAACATAGATGGGAACTCCTTCAATACTGTTTAAAAAGCATCCCGGGGTGATTCCTCAAGAAGTTGGTTGAGAAAATGTCACGAGTACATGTCTGCAAAATCTAGGCAAAGGGTGACTACTTTGAAGATGCTAAAATATTACATAGTTTTGGATTTATTTTGGATTTTTTGGTCACAAAATAATTCCCATATTTCCATTTCTATTATTCCATAGTTTTGCTGACTACTATTATTCTAAAATGTGAAATAAATAAATAAATATAGAATGAGTAAGTGACCCCAAACTTTTGAACGGTAGTGTATATATATATATATATATATATGATGTCATGTATGATACATGTGCTTCTTCTCTAGAGAGTTTGAAAAGTGTTCGGGAAAAGGATCTAGGTCATGGCATTGACAATGCCGACTGCTATGCAAGAATAAGTGAACCTCGCTGGGGGTTCATAAACTCAATTCTAAATTCATTAACAGAATTTATCTCACACCACTGCGCTTAAAGAAGATGTATAGAAATTCTTCTGGTTTGTACTTAAAATGTAAAAAAATATAAGGGTACCCTTCTCCACTGTTGATACTGTGATAAAATGGTGCCGATCTGGACAAAAGTACATAGCACTATAGAAGAACAATTTGCAATTTGATACGACCCTGGAATTGTTTTAATTGAACTTGGGGGTGGAGAAAGTGTTTGACTGCCATACAAAACATCTTTTTCTAATACTGGTGTATCTGGCAAAAAAAATGCTTTATTGTTACTTTGGTCATCCCCTCAGGTACCTTCTTTCATAATGTGGATGTCCCAGGCTTCCACTGGAAAAAAAACTTGCTTATGATATACATTACATCAACATTTTGATTGTTTTTGGCCGATATGGGCACCTCTTTGTGACTACGTTAAAAATCTCTCCTGATATTTCACTCTTCTTGCACATGGTATTATTTTTAGTCTTGTATGACCTTTTTTTAACATTTTGTTTAATTAAATGGGATGTATGATACAAATGTTTTGATGTTCACTCCTTACATAAATTTTGGAGATAGTTTTGTTATAACATTTTGGTCATGAAAGCTTTCAAATAATGTATTGGTCTTATAGATAACTAAATAATAATTGACCATTTAAACATGTAGATAATGTAAATGAGCATGCAGGTGGGTGTCAATGCCCGTCAATTAAAATAAAATGCTTTTGGCCCCCATAATCTACCAGCAGGGGATAACAGGCCCATTCTAACCAGCAAAACCATGATCTTATGTATATCCAAATGAATTTGTCATGGCAAGCATGCAGAAGATTAAGGGAAGTTTATTTAAGTCAATGTATGATGTGATCGGTTTTCATATAACACCAATTTATTTGAGGAGTATCACTGTAAGACATCTCCTCCATTGACTTCCATTTAAACTGAAAGTTAGTTTACTTCGTGAACAAATCATTGTTTTTAAACAAATCTTTGAAGTGAACAAATCGTTCTCGTTCACTTCCATACACTCAAATTTCTTGTTTGGTGACTTTTCTTGTCTACAAAGACTAAAGCGTGAGCCAATAGCATACAAGTGGGGGCTGTGAAGGAGCATCTCATTGGTTTGACCCACTGACCGAATATGCCCTTTACTGAACTAGTCAGTCATTTGAGCCTGTATAATTGTGGTCTCATTTTTAACAAATCAGTGAGCATATATGTTTGGCGAATACATTTAAAAGACTCAAATCACTGAGATGAATCAAAGTTTTTCGGGCAGAGGTCTCCCCAGGGTAGGGTCTCTGACTCACCTTTTTGCCAGTTCCTATTTGGCTATATTGGCTATACCATTGCTCTTGAATTAGCATTTTGGATTTGTCCTTGTTTTTGTATTTGTATGCGGATCTGTTGCTATCCTCTTTGAAATAAATGAATGCACATGGATTGTAAACCAGTGTTTAAGTCTGATACATTACAGGCATGTTATGGGACCAGTTATCTCACGTTGTCTTGAGGGGAGCCCGAGAGAGATGGCTGACACTAGGCACTTAGCGAGAGCTGTTGTTCACATACAGACAGTAGCCATTCTAGCTTGTATGGTGCCCTGGGCGAACCCCCCCTTCAGCACACCTAAATCCACCACTGCATACAGAGTGCATGAATAATAAACAGATGCTCACATTCAAACTAAGACACAAACACACACACACACACACACACACACACACACACACACACACACACACACACACACACACTCTTTCGTCTCACTGTAACACACACTCACGTACACCTGCACAGGATTAGCTGTACTGGACAGGGGCCTCAAGCACACGTTCTCTCTCTCTAGTGCTATAATCTTTCTAGCCTTTCCATCCTCTCTTTCTAGTGTCTTCAGCTCTGAAATGCATCTTCTCATATTCATCTCTTGGAAACCATATTAAATGCTTACATGGTTTACAGTAACAAAACCAAAAAGTTTTTAATAGCAATGGAGTAACACAGGAAATGACTTTACACTTGATCTTCTCAGACTACAAAGGAGGAATCATGAATTGTTACTCAAGGCTTTGAACAGGTCTTGAAGGTGGACTGCGACAGAAGATATGTCAGATAATAGTGGTGGCCCATTTAGTGAGGATGAGGGTGAAATGCAGTGTTGGTGAAGCTACTTTGAAACAATAGCTCATAACTTAAAGTACATAAACTACAGTCAAGTTACTCTTTTAAAAAAAGTAGTTAGCTACACTAATAGCTTGTAACAAAAAGTAGCTTACTTCCATGATAACACATTAACCAGGCGTCAATTTGATGTTTGTGTATAAAGATGTATCCCACATACACAATACACCAATTCCTAACCCTAAACCTAAACCTAACCCTAACCTTACCTTCCAAAAATGTACCATTGTTATACTACAGTAACCATAGTATCACCATGGTATTTTGTAGTAAAATCATAGTAACCATAAAATTAAACATTGTTACTATATTAACACCATATTAATGTAGTACCACCACGATTACTTGCATTAAAATGATTGCTTCCACCAAAAAACATGGTTTCTACTATATTACTATAGTAAAACCATGGTTAATTTGACAATGCTCAAAATAATTCCCCAACTGTCACAGTGATCAAATCTCTGCAAGGGAATCAATCTTTAAAATAATTTCTATTTATTATTCTAAGTAGTATCCTCGCTGTGTGGAAGGTGCTGTTTACACCTAGTGTAAATAGTCACTCCGTTATTATTGAGAATGTTTCAGATATTAATTGCTTTCCAGATGAAATGCTCCTTATCTAAACGTGTTATCTGGGTACACTGCTGTTTTAAGAAAATATTTAAGGCATAACTGACGACGAACCATTGAATTATATTAAAAAAAGAATAATTCAACATGCTGGAGTAAATTATTCTGATTATACCATGGTTTTTTCACCAAAATACCAAATTTTTCATTTTTTTTTTTTTTTATCTCAAATTAATATTACTTTCCACCATGTTATTGAAATTTCGCCAAACAACTTAGTTTACAGTCGAATTCCATTTCCCCCCTCACACTTGTACTGTATCCTATCCTATCCAAGCAGTTTTAAATTGAAAAGCATTTCCATTCTTAAAGCATTTGATTTTTGCAAGGGAACATTTTGTACCATGGCTTTACTTCAGTAATCACATTTTAACCTTGATAATAATAGTGAAACCATAGTGATAATACAGGAAAATGTTAATTATGGTAATAAAAATCATAGCTTTGTGGGTATCATGCTTTTTACTAATGCAATACCAAAGTTTAACTTTGGTTTTACTATAGTAATATTTTGGTAACACTTTAAAATAAGGCTAAATTTGTTAACATTAGTTAACAACATTAGTTAACATGAACTAACAATGAATATTTGACTGCATTTATTAATCTTGGTTAATGTTAATTTCAACATATACTAACATGTTTTTAAATTGAAAAGTTGTATACATTAGACAGTGCTCTATCAACTAACAATAATGAAAATCAAATAACAAATATGAAAATCATATTTGTATTAACTAACATTGACAAAGAATAAAGCTGTAAAAATATATATTGTTCATTGTAGGTTCATGATACCTAATGCGTTTACTAATGTTATCAAATGTAACCTTATAATGAAGTGCTACCAATATTGTAGACTATAGTAACCATAGTTTTTGAGGTTTTTTTCCTATTTAATATTGTAGTAACATGATTGTTGTAGGCTAACCGTTTTTGTTTTGTTTTCATTTTTTGTTTGTTTGTTTTTTCAGAAACCATGGTTTTACTATACTAATATTGTAGCAACTATTAAAAGTAACCATATTTTTTTGCGCAAACCACATTTTTAATACAATCTACTGTATCCATATAGTAACCATGGTTTTACTGTAGATTAACCATGGTTAATCTTGTGGCAATTATAGTTTTACTACAAATATCATGGCATTTGTAGTAAAATCAAAATAACCACAAAATTATGATTTCTAATACCATAGGTTTTGTTTTCCTGTATTAGTACTAGAATTTAGTATGAATATAAAAGGTTAAAATATGGTTATTTTAGTAAAACCATGGTAAACTTATTGCGAAGGCACGCAAAACTATTTCAGAAAAAAGTTCCTGCCCTGTACTCTAAGGGGCTCTGTAGTTGTTGCCTGGGAAGGAATGGTTTCTGTTCACTTAGTTTTGTTGTGGCAACATCATATCTCATTGAACATCACAGCATATTGACGCCACAATATATTATTTTGAGGCCACAAGATTATTTTGTCGAAACCAAATGGAAAAGAATACCCATGTTATAGAACATTGGTTTCAATCCTAGTCTTAGGGACCCACAGCACGGCATGTTTTCAACATCATGCTTATTTAAATGTGCAGTATGGGATTTCTTTATTGAAAGGTATGCAAAAAACGATGTTAATGAAATAAGTGTCAAAAGATATCTCAGAAGTCTCTGTTACAGCACTAGATTCTGTAAACAGCTTACTGCCTCAAATCAACTTGTTTTAAACAACTGTTTCTGATCGATGTCAGTCTCAATAAAACTAATTTGTTATCTTTGGAGTGTGGGATTTTGGAAAGAGGGGGCATGGTTAATACAACTGCTCAGTCTCGTGTAAGTAGAACGACTGAAATCGCGTACAGCTCCTTTAATACACCCAGCCTTTACAAACGAGCAGATAAATTGAATCAGTTGTGTTCATTTCCAAAATATGATAAAAGTCAAAAATGAAAATAAAACATCATGATTGTTTAAGCCAATGAGCATTAAGCTGTGTTATCAGCAAGTCATTTTCCATTGTAATTGCTGTTTGCACAACTCGGAAAAAGCTACCGCGTCGCCTGCCTGCTACAACTGTGGCTGCCTTGCTCTCACAGAACATTTTTTACATACGTCATCATGACATCACAGCAAGACAGACAAATTTCTAATCGGCATGCACTTGCCGGTGATCACTTGTGATCGGTTCTGCACAGGTTCTGGCTATTTATCTGTTTTTCACCCAAATCCAATTGGATCGATTCAGAAGATATAGATTTAACCACTGGAGTCTTATGGATTACTTTTATTCACTTTATGTGCTTTTTGGAGCTTCACAATCTACTTACAATATATGGACCTAAATGTTAGGGTTAGGGTTAAAATCTCACCAAAAATGGTAATCAGAACAAACCGGATCAAAACAAGGTAAGGTGAGTCAAATCTCCAATAATTCAAACAAGTATCGTGTAGGTTGGCAGGATAGTTTAAATCTCAAATAAAACCTTTTAGCTTATAAGTTATTTTAAATCAGATAAACACCAAAAATATTAATCATATCATCAAAACAACGTAAGGTTGTGGTCCATTGTGGATCTGGATAGGATACTGAAGGTAGAAAATGGTCTGTAAGACACACATCTAGGATTGATCCCCTATGGCAGGCTGTCTCAGAGGAGGATTTCTAGAAGAGTTTAAGGCCGAAACACCCGAGGACACTGGGAACGAAGAAACGATTTTGTGGTATTATAATTCTAACAACAAATAGGGCTGGCAAGGGGATAAGGAATCAATTCCTGACCCATCGTAAGCGAGAGTCCATTGGTGCCCACAAACATGTGCCGGTCTATGCCACTTCTTCGAAACTGCTAATCCAGACCAGACTTAACCTAACCCATAGGGAAATGAAGAACAGATAGATCAGCTTGTGATAGCATTGATTGTGACCAGACAAGAAGAAGTATCTCCAGGTGACTGTCCAAAGAACACTGGAATTGTTTTTGAGGGGGTGAAATTCATCACTAGAGTTAAAGGTGTTCCCAAGGCTTGCTGCGTCCTTCTTGGTTTGACGTACGCACTGAATCTCAGTTATCCTGGGAATCTTAAAAATACGTTTGAGGTACACCAGAAACTTTTAATGGATTTTGGATGCTACAAACTTGTCAACCAAGTTTAATCTCTCAAGTCTAAATTGCTGGCTTGCGGTGATTTGGGGGCTTTGTGAAGGTTGAGTGAAGGAGAGGGTTTGGTCCAAGCAATGGATGGGGTTTGGTGGCCGCACAAGGTTTGGTGGTTTCTCAGGAAGCTTGGTTTCCCTGGGCCGTGGTGAAGTGAGGGCATGGCAGCCAGGCATTCTGGTCTGATCTATCACTCTCTTTTCTATCACTCTTTCTCTTTTATCATTCTTTATTTTCTGTCTAACTATCTTTCTATCTATGTCTTTTATGTCTTTCTATCTATCACTCTTTTCATTCTATCTGATGGTCTATCTCCATCACTATCTTTTTTTATCTCAATCGATCTATCACTCTTCCATCTATCTATCAATTACTTAATGTATTTATCTCTATTAATATTTATTTTTCTATCTAGTTATCTTAATTTTTTCAATCTATCTCACTTTTTATTACTCTTTTCTATATGTTTCTATCGCTGTTTTTTTATTCTGACGATCTGACTGTCTGTCTATCTATTCTCTTTCTTTTCTATCTATCATGGTGGCCAATATCCTGGCCACTATGCCCTATTTCGCCACGGGCCACGGGAAACCAACCCGCAAGAGAAATCACCACCCCTTACATGACCGATTCAGAAGTGGAATGCGTGCGGGTACCAAACCCCACTCCTTACCTGAATCAAGCCCTCTCCTTTCGTCTCTAATCATTGCAAGGACACCACACCCCCTTTAACTGACATCACCAGTTTCCCCTTCACACTTAATTTTAATTTTCCCTGTTAAAATAATAAAAATTATATTTATTTTAATAATTATATTAATTATTTCATGCTAATTATTAAAAAAACTAAAAACTCTCTGATGGCGTATGCCACAACCACAGTGTGACATTGCTCACTGTAACAAATGGTATAAACAAAGCAAATGCATTTTATTTAGGAAAGTGAGGACATTTTTTGTCTTTATTGAATTGTATGCCATTGAAATGTGACACACAGGAACATGTTTGACAAATTGAAGACTATCTTGTTCTGTCAAAATGTACATAGTCTACCCTAAGATAAAAAGCTTTTAACAGTTTATTGGGGGGGTGAAAGTTGTCACAGGTCTTCAAGGTGTTTCCGAATCAGTATCCAGGACTTGCTGTCATCCTTGGTTTAACATTTTCAATGAATCCAGGCAGCTGAAGAACATTTTTGAGGTATTCCACAAACTGTCTTGGAATTGGATGCTTTAGCGTTGTCAGTCCAGCACCGCAATTCTACTTTACATGTCTGGCTTGAAATCAGATTTGTATAATCTGTTCTGAAGTTGGAAAACACACAGACATTGCAGTTTTTTTTGTATCTAGGAAGTGGTGAAATTGTATTCCTTTATTTAAAATTTTTGATGCACAAGAACACATGACATGTGCATAATCTACCCTATGAGAAAATGCATTTAACGTTGGTGGTCTTCAAGGTGGTTCAAGGGGTTGCTTTCATCCTTAGTTTGACCAATGCACTGAATCTCTTATCCCAAGCAGCATTAAGAACAATTTTGAGATATTCTAGGAACTTTATTGTAATTGAATACTTCAGAGTTTTTGTCCAGGAGCCAGTTGTAAGTTAAGAAAACTCTTAGTTATAAGTGTAAGGATATTGTCACTAAGGGGTTTCTTAACTTGCAACTGACTGTAGTTGTCATGTTTAGATTTGTTTTTGTTCTTGTTTTGATTTCATATCTTTTGTTTTGATAAGTTTAGTTCCTATTTCATGTCATGTGGTTCCCTTGTCATGTGATTTCATGTTTACCTCCATGTTCATGTGTCTTGTTTTCATTCGTTTATTGTTTCATTAGGTTGTTTGTGTTCTGTTAGATCATTGGTTTATGTTCCCCCATGTCATGTATTTAAGCCCTCATGTTTACCATTGCCCTTTGTCTAGTACTGATGTATGTTGATGTTTCTTTGTTTTGTTCATGCCATGCCCTGCCATGCCATGCCATGCCATGCCATGCCATGTCAAGTCAAGTCAAGTCAAGTCAAGTCAAGTCTCTCTCAAGTTCATGTTTATGTTGTTCACATTTATTGTTAGGGTTTTTGGTTTCATGTTTATTTAAATAAACTGCACTTGGGTTCTTACCTCCTTTGTCATCGTCCTTGCCTGCATCGTGACAGAATACTAGACCCTCACAATGGACCCAGCAGTTCAGCTTCTGAGCCTCTGTCAGGGAATTTGTCCCCTGGAGGGTTATGTTGAGGACTTTTGTGCCCTAGCCTGTCAGGTGGCTTTTAATGAGATCGCCTTGAAGGACATTTTTTGACTTAATGAGCCCATCTCCTTCTTCATGCCTGGTGGTCGCAGGCCCCTCAATCTGGCCCAATATATCAACCTCGCCCTGCAGATCATTGGTTCCACGTTCACTGTGGGGAGGCGGATACTGAGCCAGAGTTCCACGACATGGCCACCGCCGAACCAGAGTTCCACAACATGTTCACGACCACGGAGGTCGTTTCTAAGTCTCTGCCCATGTTCACGACCAAGGAGGTAGTTTTTGAGTCTCAGTCCTTGCCCTCGACCACAGAGGTCATTCTAGAGTCTTTGTCTACGCCAGTCAGCTCCAGGCCATGTCAAAGCCACGTCAGAGTCAGCTCCAGGCCATGTCACAGCCATGCCTCAGCCTGCTCCATACCATGTCACAGCAATGCCTCAGCTTGCTCCATGCCATGTCACTGCCACGCCTCAGACTGCTCCATGCCATGTCACAGCCATGCCTCAGCATGCTCCATGCCATGTCACAGCCATGCCTCAGACTGCTCCATGCCATGTCACAACCTAACCTCAGTCTGCCCCATGCCATGTCACAGCAAAGCCCATACTTCTCCATCTCATGTCACAGCCAAGCCCCAGTCTTTTCCATGTCATGTCACAGCTGAACCTCAGACTGATCCATGCCATGTCACAGATGATCCACAGTCTGCTCCATGTCACAGCCAAGCCCCAGACTGCTCCATGCCATGTCACAGCCAAGGCCCAGACTTCTCCATGCCATGTCACAGCCGAACCTCAGACTGCTCCATGCCATGTCACAGACAAACCACAGTCTGCTGCATGTCACAGCCAAGCCCCAGACTGCTCCATGCCATGTCACAGCCAAGCCCCAGATTTCTCCATGCCATGTCACAGCCGAACCTCAGTTTGCTCCATGGCATGGAGAAGCCTGGCCCCAGACTGCTCCATGCCATGTCATAACCAACCTCTGATCCATGGTCCAGGCACGCCTCTGCTCCACGGTCCAGGCCCGCCTCTGCTCCACGGTCCAGGCCCGCCTCGGCTCCACGTTCCAGGCCCGCCTCTACTCCACAGGAGATCTCCATCCTTACAACTCCACCTTGGTCCTCAGCCCCATCAGCTCCACCTCTCGAGCCTCTCATGCCCCCCCGGACTCCGCCTTGTTCCCATGCTCCATGCCCTGCTACCCCCCCCCCCCCCCCCATATTCCTCCTGTTCCCCCTTGAGCACTGTGTTTTTGTTTTGGGCCATCTGGAGCCACCCCTAGAGGGGAGGATGTGTCATGTTTAGATGTGTTTGTTCATGTTTTGATTTCATGTCTTTTGTTTTAATAAGTCTAGTTCCTGTTTTATGTCATGTGGTTTCCTTGTCATGTGATTTCATGTTTACCTCCATGTTCATGTGTCTTGTTTTCATTCGTTTATTGTTTCATTAGGTTGTTAGTGTTCTGTTTGATCATTGGTTTATGTTACCCCATGTCATGTATTTAAGCCCTCATGTTTATTATTGTCCTTTGTCTAGTATTGATGTATGGTAATATAACTTTGTTGTTTTGTTCATGCCATGCCATGCCATGCCATGCCAAGTCAAGTCAAGTCAAGTCAAGTCAAGTCTAGTTTATGTCAAGTTCATGTTTATGTTTAGTTCACATTTATTATTAGGGTTTTTCTTCACACCTTCGTCATCGTCTTCATCCTTGCCAGGATCGTGACAGTAGTACCTCAAGTCTTAATTTCTGCCTTGAAATGAGATTTGTTTGAAAAGAGATTTGTATGAGATGTTACATAATCTGTTCTGAGGTTCAACATTGCATAACGTCATTACAGGGTTTTTGGAAATTGAGATATTTTGTTCCTTTTATATTTTTACTGAATTGTATTTTAAAGGGGTCATGTCATAAGGAATAAAATTGTACTTGATATGATGATTTGTGTGGAAAATGATCATATATTACTAAATTATGACTGTTATGGTGCAAAAAACATTTACTAACATTATCAGTGGACCTCAGGGAAGATAATAAAACTATAAAAAAGAGCATTTCATGACCCCTGATACACAAGAGTGTTTGACAATGTCCAAACACACCATAAAATCTTCTCCTGCACATCCCAAGGTCAGAACTCTGAGGTAGCCAATTCATGTGTGAAAATTATTCCTAATGCTCCTTGAATCACTCTTTCAAAATTTGAGCCAGTGAATCTTGACATTGTCATCCTGGAATATGCTTGTGCCATCAGGGAAGAAAAAAATCTATTGATGGGATAACCTGGTCATTCAGGTAGTCCATGGAATTCATTTTAATTCCGCATAACCTTGCTGAGCCTAGACCTGACCAATTGAAGCAACCACAGATCATAACACTGCCTCCAGAGGCTTGTACAGTATGCACTACATACACTTCCCATCATACCTTGATGCTGCCACCGCTTTGGAATAGGTTACATCTGGACTCATCAGACCACATGACCTTTTTTCATTGTTCCACAGTCCAATCTTTATGCTCCCCAGCAAATTGAAGTATTTTTTTTCTGATTAGCCTCAGCTGTTTAGGCCTAATCCTGAAAGTTATCGTCGCATTGTGCATGTGGAACTTACTTTCACTATTAAACATAGCCGTGAGTTCTACTGTCGATTTTTTATGATGTGACTTCACCAAGTGTTTTAGTGATCTCCGATCATGATCATTCAAGATTTTTTTCTGATCACATTTCATCCGTGAAGCTGATAGTTTACCACTATCCCCCCAGGTTTTAATAATGCGTTGGACAGTTCTTAACCCAATTCCAGTGATTTCAGCAATCTCCTTAGTTGTTTTCTATGCTTGATACAAGCTAATAATATACCACTTCTGAAATACAGTAAAATCTTTTCTATGACCATGAGATACGTCTTCTGGCATGGTTGTTTAAGAAATGAGACACTAAACACTGCATCAGTTAAAAGTATTGTTGCCAGCTGAAACATGTTAATCACTGCAATAGTGATCCAATCATAGACTCTTAAGTATCTGCTTATTTCAATCCAAATTTATTTTTTATTTTTTTTGGCCAGGCAGTGTATGTTCAGTAATTCTTCAAGTGCTTTTGGAAGAGGAGAAAGAGTGGTTTGTGAAATTGCACACAGACCTGATACTTGTCATTAGCCAGGAGAAGATGGAGAGGTCTAAATCAGCATTTGACAACTGTATGTACAGAAATAATTAAACTTTTAAGTCAACAGGGGGCTTAAACTTCACCATGCAATGTAAGCTCTGCATTCCAAAGGTTAATATCCTGTCAACTGAAAAGGATTCAATGTCAAATGTTCCACTGCATGAAACTTGACATGAAAACACCTTGTGTTGACATGATGGTTCCTTGTGTGATTTGGTGGAACACCAAATACAGTATAAAACTGAAATACAGTATTCTACTGTTTTAGGATATCCTGCTGTTCAAAAAAAAAAAAAAAAAAATCTTGTACCTCAGCTTTGGAATGGGTGATGAACTATAAGCACTAAGGGTTAAATGTATGAGTTTCAGTGTGTTGAGATGACAAAATTTGACCTAGCAACATCATAGCTGTTGATTTTAAGATATTTAAATTTGGTTCATTTCATGTTGATTTTATGTTCATTAATGTTCATAATGTTTCATTAATGTTAATTTTCATAATGTAATTGTTTTATGCATAATGAACTTGATGTCTCAGTTTATGTCATAAGAAGTTTTTGTGAGGCTCTTTTTCTTAGTAGTTGAGAATAGAATATATTTCCCCCTCTCTTTGTAGTTTTCTGTTAAAATGGTTATCCTACTCAAATGCAAGTTACATCAAATAATAGATATGCTCCGTTGGGGTGGATGGTAGTGGCGAGGACTCTACTACGGCGCATCCCTTTCCTTCCCGGGATTCAGCACCAGTGTAAAAGGGTTAATGGATAGGAGGAGGCGAGAACTGGCTTGACAATAAATAGTAGTTTAATATAAAACTGAAACAAAAAGACAAACACACAAAGGTGTCCGACAGCTGTCCGTAAATCTCTCTCTCTCGCACTGCAGCTTCCATTCGGCCTTTATCCTCATTATTAGCCTGATTCGCCCTGCCACAATCAGATTCAATTGAATCTTACATATGAATAATTGTAACTTAATTCAATTAATAAACAAAATTGAGTTAAGATTTGTATTAATCTCATTAACATGATTAATTTAAACATTTTTAAAAAGTTTTGTTTATTGTTGTTTATAAATTAGTCACATTTAATTAAATTAATTTATCATTACTTAATTCTAGGCATAGTTGTATATAATTACAAATATTGCTTTGTAATCTGTTGCCATAATTAAATTGAGTAGAACTAGTGTAAGATTTTGTACAGTGCATTTTGTGTTGTACTTTTTAAAACTTGTAACTGGATTGGAAAACATGAATCCTTGGTAGCAGTCTTTGTTGGAATCAGTGGGCTTTTTGTGTTTTTTTATTACTGTGTTATGAGACAGGCAAACGTATTCAAAAACATCTTCGTCTTCTTTAACGAAGAATTCATGTCTGAAGAATCCTCCCCTCCTCGACAGGTTCAGCTGAATGTCAAACCAGACTTTGCAAACCAGCCTTTCTGCTGAGTCTGGTGTAAGAAATGGAGAGTTATGAATGTGTTCTACAGTATTTCACCGGTAGAGATAGGAGGATGATAACAACTGCCATCTTTCCCAGCCTTATAATAATAATAAATGTATGTATACAGTATAGGACCTTTTAGCAATTAAGCACAAGACATCAAATCAAAAACACACACAGTAATCCCCAACATATTCACATATTAATAAAAGCAAGTAAAAATGAGTTATTAAACAAGACATAAAAGCAGACACAGATTCAGCAGATCTAATATTCCTGTGCAGGCTGTTCTATGTAAAAAATAGAAATACTAAACAGCCATATAGTTTAATTGAAAATAGTTTTGTTATATTTTAGCTTTACCATTTAGCTCTTATGATGATTTGTTGGAGTTAGATGATTTTATGGAGTTTAAGGTTGTTTGCTTAATGTGAACAGACATCTGAAGGATTTAATGAACCAATAAACACTCTTATAAATCATCTGTCAAGTTTTGGACATCATTTAGATGCGGTTTGCTACAGGGGGCTCCTCATCTCTTGTGGCATTATGGGATAGTTAAGTGTTCAGTGAATGCGTACTTTGGAGTCTCTACTGTGGATACAGTAGGTCATCCAGGTGTTTTTGACGACTTTATCTTTATTTCTTAGTATTCAGACGTACCACTTTTTGCATACTGTAGCAGATGTATGCATATTCGTATACAAGGCATGTCTGTTGTTGTCACACTGTAATTAACTGTGTGGACTCAATGAAGACAGACACTGATTGTTGCTCTTGCTGATTTGAGTAGCTGTCTGTCTTTCACAAACACACGCTGAGGTTTGAAAAGCAGTTAAGGTGACAAGAGGAGATGCAGACACAAACAAAGTGAATAAATCATGCTGATCCTAATTACTGCAAAAGAGTGGCGCATTACAGCACTGCCTCTGAGGTCCCTCGTAGTCTACTTTCACAGCTACCGCTCTCCACGAACATGCTCAGTTTACCTCTCTTCTTTCATCCATTGCAGGAAATTCACTGCAGAAGTGATCAAAGCTGACGCAGGACAGCCGATGTGAAGACGCCTCATTTCTGACAACACAAACAGAGTAGAAGGTGGAGCTGCAGTCATGTCTTTCAAGAGAGAAAAGATACCGACCATCTTGATTTTTTTATAGTGCACTCTACACAGTAAGCCCTAATGTTGTCATTACTGGAAAAATCAATTAGTCTTAACCATTACCTTAAATGTCAAGTTTCTGGCTCAAATCTCAAATATCTATGTTTCTTGAATCCATATACTGAAGATTTTAAGTGCTAATAACTCTAATTATTTATTAACTCAAAATAATTGTATTATTAAATTATTTATTTGTTTTAAGTATTTGATTCATGTGATGTCACCATTAGGGTGATCTGTGTTCCCTTTGTTCAGATTGGACCCTGTTAACACTATCTCAGTTTTCCTTGTGCAAGTGCAACTAAAGTAGATGTGTCTATGCATTTCTGTGAAGAATTAATTTTATTTAATGACTGACCTAGTATCAGTTATAATCTTCTTTATTTAGGCTAGTTGTGGGGATTTTGATTCATCCCGGTCTTTTAAATCTGTTCACCAATTTCATCGATTCGTTCATTGACAATTCTGCTAATTACGCCTTTGCACCAGTGGATGGTGACAAATGACCGTATTTTACGTTTGGAACAAGTAATTGCATTAAACCACAAATAGCATTCATAACTGAAAGAAGTCTAATTATTAGGGCTGTCGATTTAACACGTTAATAACGTGCAATTAATTAAAAAAATTTACGCATTTAATCTCATGCTTTCTTGAGAAATTCAAGCATGTAGTACCACCTGTTTACTCTAGAGGGCAATAAGTGAAATTTCAGCTGTGTGAGCAACACACAGTTTATTACAGTGAAAAAAACATTAACAACCCTTCTTCGGACACACAACACAAACGTGCGTTAAGTTTTTGCGTTCAAAACACTTGAAGGAGCGCAAATGAGAACTAAGGGATCTCAAGATGTGTTTAAAGATTGAGTATTAAACTATATTTAACCTGACACTATGACCTAAACATTTTATTTTTATGATGCAACACACCCGAGACGCGACCCAAGCATGTCTGACGCAGGTCGTATGGTCTTTACCTCACAAATATTTAATTACCAACAAGGGTAAGGAGGTGTCCTTTACACCATTTTTACCCAGTCAATCTTTATTTAAGAAACATGCTCGCTGAAATAGATCCACTTTGCTCCTTCTGTAATGCTGTAGATGAATCTGTCCCTCACCTTTTTTGGGAATGTGTCCAGGCTGTAGTATTTTGGAGAAAATGTTGTTTGTTTGTACGTACCTCTATTTTAACCTAGTTTTACTTTACTTAAATATATAACTTAAACGAACAAAACTGTGAAAACCAAATAAAACATCTTTATAAAGCAAAGTAAATATTTTCTGATTAATCTGTTTATTTTTCTTGCCAAGTTTTTTTATACATAAGTGTACATTTATGTCTATAAAGCCCCTATTTGCACTTTTTTGTAAAGACTTGAAATATTATTTAAATACTCTTTGTACCTCCAACAACTCCAAAGCATTGAAAACCATTGCACTATGTAATGAATATAATGTATTGGCATTATTGTAAAATATATATGTAGTATTGTGTACTATGTATACCCCTGACTTGTTTCTAAAAAATAAGTATAAATTGACTCCTTAAACAAGCCCTCATAATAAATCTCCAACTGATTGACAAATTCACTTGTGAAATGGATTGCTGTGAACTGTGTGCCAATGATTTACTTATGATCAATAATATGGTAGTAAACAATACATTGTATTCTAAAGCTGCTTTTGTATTGTCTTATCAATGATGAACTTTTCTGCCACAAGAATGTAATGCATTTTAATTATCTGAATATTATATATATATATATATATATATATATATATATATATATATATATATAATTTTTTTTTAATATTTAATGATATAATTATTTCATCACTATATATTGAATTATTGTTATATGATGGGCTTTCTCAGCAAATATTTGTATATGCGATTAATCGCGATACCATGTAATTAATTTGATTAAAAAAATGTAATCGATTGACAGCCCTACTAATTATCCTTTATTAAAATGTGCGTGTCTGCAATTCTACTAAGAGACTTAAGCACTGCAGAGTGTTTAAGCATAACAAGCGTTTCCTAACAAATAACAACAAAGCATATCTTTCATACTGTGAACTGCTAAGCACAACTTAGTTTTTTACCAAGCTATACAAAAAAACAATACTAGCCTATATTGACAAACTGAACAAACAACTTGTCTCCTCTCGTTCAGTCATTCAACAGATCCTTGTTCATGAACAGATTACAGTTTCATTTATTTCCTTCACGAATGAGTGTACCAGTACAATTAGTTACCTTGTCTTATTCAAACTCAAATGACCAACTATTAGTTCAGTAAGGGTGTTTTCATTTAGTGGGTCAAACCAATGATATGCTGTCAATATGTCCTCCCTGACCTTGCACAGTGTCTGTGCAAGTAGACTCACTGGGGAAAACACATATTTGCGTAGTGCAGGGGGCCAGCTGTGTGCCAACGCATCTATCCCGAGGGGTGACTCATTCAGTGCGTACCAAAGCGGGCAGTGGGAGGATTCTGAGAAAGCGAACAGG
Organism: Moxostoma hubbsi; assembly: GCA_032164185.1. Classification (NCBI taxonomy): domain Eukaryota; kingdom Metazoa; phylum Chordata; class Actinopteri; order Cypriniformes; family Catostomidae; genus Moxostoma; species Moxostoma hubbsi. Next base: position 4,890,956 of record JAVLUX010000007.1, read on the forward strand.
TCAACTTGCGCCACCTGAGGGTGGAGTCTCCACTCTCCCCTGTTGGTAACCTATCATGGAAGCATGTCCGCTGCGTTGTTGAGGTCACCCAGGATGTGAGTGGCTCGCAGGAACTTGAGGTGCTGCTGACTCCAGAGGAGGAGACGGCGGGCAAGTTGTGACATACAACAGGAGCGTAAGCCATCTTGACGGTCGATATATGTCACTGTTGCCATGTTGTGTCTGTCCGAACAAACACGTGCTTGCCCTGGATCAGCGGACAGAGCCTCCGCATGGTGAGCTGTATTGCCAACAACTCGAGGCAGTTGACGTGCCAACGTGGCCACGGGCCCATCCAGGAGCCGGCGGCTGCGTGCCCGTTGCATACAGGACCCCAGCCCGTTTTGGAGGCATCCATCGTAACCACAATGCGCCTGGAGACCTACTCTAGGGGGTCACCTGCCCATAGAAATGTGAGGTCAGTCCAAGGGTTAAAGAACTGGCGACAGACTGGCGTGATGGCCACGCGAATCTGAAGCCAGTGCTTAAGCGGTCTCATATGCATCAAGCCATATGCCACCGCTGAGCATGCCATATGCCACAGGAGCCTCTTAAACAGTTTCAGTGGAACCGCTGTTTTCTGTCTGAGAGACTGAGTCCAACACCAAGCAGGGAAAAGAGACACTCCGAACGAGGAGGGGCTTGCTCTTTTCCTGGTTGACCCGAAGCCCTAGCCGGCTGAGGTGCATGAGCACCAGGTTCCTGTGCACACACAACACATCCTGAGAGTGAGCTAAGATTAGCCAGTCGTAGAGATAGTTCAGGATGCGAATGCCCACTTCCCTTAACGGGGCAAGAGCTGCCTCTGCGGCCTTCATGAAGATGCGAGGGAGCAGGGAAAGGCAGAAAGTGAGGACCTTGTACTGATACGCCTGATCCACAAGAGCACAAGAGGCAGGAAGGGTCTGCGTCGAGATTTCCAAAGCGCTTTATACTGTGTGCCAATCACCCATTCACACACACACACACACTAATAGTGGCAGAGCTGCCATGCAAGGTTCTAGCCTGACATTGGGAGGAACTTGGGGCTCAGTGTCTTGCCCAAGGACACTTCGCATGTGGAGTCGTGTGGGCCGGGAATCGCATTGCCTACCCTGCAATTAGCAGCCGACCCACTCTACCACCTGAGCCACAGCTGCCCCAAATATACAAACATCTTGCCTCCTCTCGTTCGGTCAGTCAGCAGATCCTCATTCCTGAACGAGATGATTCATTAATTTCATTCATAAAAATGTTTACCAGTACATTCAGTTTGTTAATGAATGAGACTTCTCATCTTATTTAGACTTAAACAACAGACTCTACTGGGTTGGTGCAGGGGTGTATTTGTTCAGCGGGTGAAACCAATGATGTGCACCTTCACAGCCATCACTCGAGTGCTTTTGTCTCTCATATCTACAAACACTAGTGATGCGTTGTGTCTCTTTAAAAAGAACATTTTGAACAAATAAAGTCTGCTGAACTCAACTCAGCCTTGAAACAGTGTGGCTAAAATAACATCAGAGTGATCAAGAAAATAGCTCAGTAGCAAAGTTATTCTTTTCACAGACTCCGATGATACAACAAAGGCCTGTTTCACATCAAAGTTTGTGCAGTGGCCTTTACTTGTGCTCATGTGTCTTATAAACAGTAGCCTGTAAGCAGTAGCTGTGTAAAATACAATGCTAATGAAACATGCTCAGATTTAGGCTGTGCCCCATTTCACACATTTTTGCATATTATTTGAATACATTTTTTCAATGCTGGTTTATTATTGTGGTATAACCACAATAGCACAGAAAAGTGGGAGACGCTTGGCCAGAAATCTGCAATAAAGAGCATATTTTATGCCAATGGTCAAAAGTCTGGAAACACAAGACTATGAATAATATTACCTCAAATAGCATGTACAGATGCATATTTCCAAAATCCACCCAAAAAAGTATTTCATTTGGTAACGTATTCAGTGTATTAAGAATTGGGGGAAACAAATTCATTACTTGCATACTATTTAGAACAAATAGTATTAGGACACAATGTTTATTCTGCTATTTACTGTATGTGTAACCTAGCACTAACCTCACCATAATTTCACAATCAAAGAACGAACGGGTGTGATGTCATTTAGAACAAAATCTGACCAAAAAGATGTTTCTGCATTCGTTTCTGTGGTTCATAACTTTTAGTAAAACTTGTGAATCGCTGCAAAACACATTTTTACTGTCATTGTTCCAGGAGGATGACATGATAGGTGGGTGTAACCAGGGAATCCATCTACTTGGACAAAAATATATTTTCCGGTAAGTTGAGGTCACACACAAGTAACAGGTAAACAACATCATCATGAACATGTTTGAGTGCCGAGTTGCCAAGCTGGTGCAAATATACAAAATATGTAGACATTATAGATTCAGATATGAAGAGCTACCCAAATGGCCTCGCACATCTCCGTGGACTATCTTGTGAGCTGTGCACGGCCCAATCTTGAATGTTTTGGCCACGCTTTGTGTGTAGCTCCACAGGCTAGAACACAGAAGGTCAATGATAGTCTCTCGGACGTGGAAATAGGTGTCCTGTGTGTTTTAACATGTTTGACATAAGGTGATACTTTTTTCTGAAGGTTGTCAAACCGCGCGGCACACATCCTATGAAATGATAAATGCACCTCCTCATCTGTTCTCCGCATTTGGTGAATAAAAGCCAACTCAGCATATTCTCTTCTGCTTTCATTCAGTGGACGCACATACTACCTATATCGCTTGTTATATTTTCTTGAAAGTAGCATAGAGCAATACCACTCTTTTCTCACCGCTGCCATTTCGTTGTTGTGTTTTTGTTAAGATAGCACGCATTACATATTTAAATTCCCCTCCAAAACACTGCCACCAGGGGTGTGGGCAGTGTCCGATGGTGTCCAAATGTTTGATTGGCTGTTCTGGACTTCTTTTTTACCCCTGAACGAAGAACAAATAAGAACTTCTACAGAAGTATACCGAGGCCTTTATGCTTTAATTTCTATCAGAAAATACTCTGGATAATTTAAAATTAAAACGAATGTAGAGATATTTAGATCATTTGGCGTAAGCCCCATCCTACGGTTCAGCACTCAGAACTCAAACAATCAGATCCTGCAAGAAGGTGATGGCGGCAAGGGAGAGGAGCTTACCCCACAAGGAATTAGAACCTAATGTTTGTGCAATATGCTTGGAAAGATAAACAATGCTTTGCAATTTAAAAGGAATATAAATTCCTTATTTATAAACCACATTTGTGGTGTCATGGGACGCTTAGAAGCACGGCCCAAAAGACATGCCGCAATTGCAGCATCTGAACAACACATTTGCACTGCTTAGGGGATGTACTGAGCCTTTAGCAGGAAAGACACCACAGTTGCAGCACCTTGATTGCTTTTATTAGATCAGCAAGAGACATTGAGCTATTAATTAAATACAGAATGTAATGAGCAAAGCCTACCTACTACATGTCAGATGGAACCCAGCAAAAGATGATACTTCCTATTTAAAAGGAACAGCGGATGTAGACATTAACTATGTTTTCATCCAAGGATTTTTTGCGAAAAAAGATTAAGCGCATCAAAATAAATCTGAACGCACATTAATCGCTAAAATGTCACAAATGTCGACATAATATTTTTCAGTTTAACTCACGTGCATAAACTCCATATCGATACATCAAATGTCATGAAAAACTGGTTTGGGAAAACTTTTTGTCGATAAAATTGGAATTAACGCAAAAATGTACTTTGCCCCAATCCTTAGCCTGTGTTAATCATGATGACAGTATTGAAAGCCAATTTATTGTACGTGATTATGGATTGACCATTACGGCATACAGAGCCGATCTGCAAACACTTCCAGGAGTGCCAACACAAATATGTTGTGCATATTGAATAACTGAATGGCCACTGTTTGCAATTAATTTAATCGCAGTATCCATCCATTTATTTAAGTTTCTTTTCCACACCATTCAAAAGTCATGGAATTACCCACAAAACATAATTTCTGTGCACAAAGCGGTTTTAAATTAAAAATAAATACACAATTCTAGGAGAAAAGCATCAGCATACAACAAAATTCTCTGTATTATATAAAATTACCAAACGGACAAACATAAAAAAAAGCATTAAATTAAAAAAAAGTAATCAGGAAACAAAAAAAATTATATATATTTTTAGACCTATATATACACACACACACACACCTTTTCTTAAATTGGCTTTACCCTGTTATGTAGACAAAAACAGTTGGCTGAATTACATTCTCAGAATGTTCTGCAAGACTATAATCAATCAGAACTATTTGTCCAATGCCAAGTTCACTTGCAGAAAATTAGCTTTTGAACATTTTAAAAAGTTTAAATATTTGAAATAACCATCTTTACCTCGGATCACATTTACTGCTTCTTCAGAAATTGTAAATTTGCATTATGAAACTAAAATAAATTATAGATGACAATCAAGTTCAGTTGGTCCTTAAAAGTTGCTGGAGAAATATGTGGCACATAAAGCAGTTGTGATGATGATGCTTTTGATTAGACAATTGTTAAAAATTTTAATATCAGGAATGAATCATATGTAAACCCTGATATTACACGCATCAATGTTTCTTTAATATCTGTGCACACAGCATATACACATTGATTGATGGTCCTTATACTGAGACTCACTACTTTTGCCGGCAGGTTGTCAGCTTGAATAGGGCCATGACAATCCGCTTTTGGGTCGGAACCGGTGCACACCTGCAATATGCGCAACATCAGGACCAATATTACAGTCATCTCAGAAGGGCAACTGCTCCCTTTGATAGCAATTCCTCATCTTCTGATTGCTTTTATTTGTTACTTAAAATGACAGTAAGCTGACTAATTTAAATTGTCTAAATAATCTCCCATGTTAAAGGGCTTCAGGAGGGGGCAAGGCCAAAATAACAAACAAAGAGACTTCTCTGAAGAGGGAGGTAAATTATCTGCAAAAGAAAATACAAAACAACAGAAAATTTCCCGGTCTCCCTTTCTAACTAAAAACAGGAGAAAACACAAAAGGTTAAACAAAATGGCACCCATCTCCCTACTACTTCCGTGTATTAATTACTATTTACACCATTTACAAAAAAATTAAATAAAAAAAAAGCACTGTAACCATTTAAGTGAACAATATCACCCTTAATCTGTAATTAATAGGTTACTTACAACAATGACCTGCAACAACAACTACTTATAGCAACTACAACTTCCATCCGCTACAACAATATGCAGAAGCAACTGTCTGGAATGAGGGAAAAGAAGCTCTTTGTAGTGTGGCACTGGCATGACCTTATACCAGTCTTCCTCTCCCAACAACCAATCATGACATCCAATTGGTTAGCAGCCATTAGTGAGAGAGAGAGAGAGAGAGAGAGAGAGAGAGAGAGAGAGAGAGAGAGAAGGAACAAGGATACACATAGTACACAAAGCCATATACACATAAGGTACAACCCCACCTTTAAGATTACAAACAGAGGTTTGTAAGAAACTATCAACCAAGGTTTTAACATATTGCAAGCAACCATAACAATATGTCAACATACTTTAATCTTCACCTTCATGTGATCTAGATAGTGCATCAGCAACAATATTCTCTGCCCCCTTTTTAGAATGATGTTGAGGTTGAATTCTTGCTCAACGATGGACCAGTGCATGATCCGTGTTTGACATCCGCAAATGGATGTTTAAAGTATTGTGCTTGGTGTAGATGACAAAGGGACTGCAAATACCTCCTAAGTACACCTCGAAGTGTTACAGGGCCAGCAAGGTTAGGGCCTCCTTCTCAATGGTGCTATAATGTAGTTGACACCTGGAAAAATTATTTGATAAGTAACAGGTGGGGTGTTCAATGCCAAGGACATCATCTTGTAGCAGGACTACTCCAGCACCTGTAGCACTAGTGTCAACCTTTATTTTAAAAGGTCATTCAAAATCAGGAGCAGAGAGAATAGGAGCATTACTGAGGAGATCTTAAAAAGCATTGAATGCACAGACACACACTGGACTCCACACAAAACTTTTTGAAGTGCTGAGGTGGTCAGTTAGTGAGGAAACTATGACAGCAAAGTTATTACACAGCCCACTGTAGTAACCAGCCATTCCCCAAAAACTATGCATCTCACGCCTGTTAGTCGGGGTGTGAAACTCAACAAATGCAGGCACTTACGCTTCAACGGGTCATACTTGCCCTTGTCTAATTCACTTTCTCAGATAAGTGACTACTGCCTTTGCATATTCACACTTGGTTCAATGTTAGTGAGGTGTCAGCCAACTGGCTAAATGCTTGTTCAAGGCTGTTCAAGTGTTCCTCCCAACTCACTGAATGAGTAACTACATCATCTGAGTAAATCTCACAATTTGGCACTCCCGATAAAACCCTTTGCATAAGGCGCTGCAAGGTAGCTAGTGCGTTGCGCATAACAAAAGCCATGATTGTGTACTCTAGGAAGTTGTCAGAAGTTACAAAAGCAGAAATCTCTGAGGCACGAGTGGTCAAAGGCACATTCCAATAACCTTTGAGGAGATCTAGCTTTGTGACGAAATGTGAGGAACCAGTGCAATCCACACAATCCTCCTTTCATGGTAGAGGAAAGGAGTCAGGTGTTGTCACACTATTTATCTTATGGTAGTCTGTACAGAACCTAAATGAGGAGTCAGACTTTGGAACCAGTAGGCAGGGTGAGCTCCATGGTCTCTGGCTAGGCCTGGCAAACCCATGCTGCAGCAAATACTTGGTTTTCATTATCTCATACTTTTTGTACCATTTATTCCATGACTCTTGTAAAGTTTCTCTTATCACGAACATAAGCAGTGGTAAGCCCTCACACCAGTCTTTCCTTGTGTGGCAGAGCAGAACTGCGCACTGCCTCTTTAAGGATCCACCACCACCAACTAAAATGGCTGCTTGTTAGAGTACCAGGTGTCAACAATAAAGGCAACTGTAAAGGTAAACAGGTAGATAGATGTTTGTGACAAAACAGAGAATTAAGAGAGATTTGAGACTGGAGTGAGGTGAAGTTAAGGTGTGCAAGCAGAGTAAGGAGAAAGAAAGTTTGTTTTTGTGTACGGTGATGTGGATTAGGAACGTGATCGGAGAAGAGAGGAAGAAACCACAAAGGGACAAATCTGACAGTGCTTATCACAAGAGAGTGAGGCCTGGATTTTTTCATAGCTGTTGATTTGCACTTCTTGAGTGAAAGTGGAGTGGCATGAGTTCAGAGGATCTTCAGTCGCCTTCAAGAGGCACCTCAAGATCTCCATGGTCAAGGTGTGATGGTAAAATAAAGGTCTATAGTGGATTCCTTGATTCTTCTGACCTACCTTTATTCTCTTGTGTTGGACTCTTGCTCTGCGTCCTGCAGCATTGCTCACAGTCACCAAACAGGTACATGCAAACTCTCCATGAACCAGCGTGCACCGTTCACAAACCCTCCTACTGCCTGAACTCTCTATCATACATTTACACACACATAAACACACACACATTAATAATTATTGTTGGGTGTTTTGTCCTGTTGGGATTTATGTATTTAATTATTTTTGGTATTTTGTTGGAGTCTTGGATTCCTTGCCTTTTGTTTACTGTTTTCTTTATGATATTTGAATAATACACTTATGCTTTGAAATCTGAAACACTCTTTTGTGAATTTATTTAAAATGCATGTAATTGGTGGCTTTTAAGAGCTATCTGGGACAAAGTATTCATTTTGACGGGCCTAAACCTGTCTGGCACCCGAATTTTGAAATTTAAAATTAATTTAAATTTAGTACAGGGGCCGCCACCATTACGCTTGTTTCAACACAACATGTAAGGAGCATTGATTTTAGAGTCTGATGGAAATGCACTAACACTCCCTGAGTCCCTGGATGATAGGCACTTGAGAATTGTTGACTCACCCTTAACTCTGTTAACTCTCTTAACTGTTCAAACACTTTGGAGGTGAAGTTTGACCCTTGGTCTGATTGAATGGTCTTCGGTAGCCCAAAAATAGAGCTGAACATCACAAGTTCTTTGACTACCGCTTTGGCTTTGAGCGAGCAGAGTGGAACTGCCTCAGGGTAGCAGGTAGCAGTATACATGATGGTTAAAATGTACTGGTGGCCACACTTTGACGGGATCTACCGCAGCTTTAATACAATCAGTAAGGTTCGGATCCAATTTTCAAAGGAATTTCCTTAGACTTGGACAACTCAGACTCAGGTTGGGGAAATTCAGGGTCAGCTAACAGTTTACACTCACAAGGCTCCTAAGAAGAAGCCATGAATGAATTGGAGAGATCTACAACATCTTTCAATTCATGTGACTGATGTGTAGTGACTACACATGCTGGAAAAACAGTAGGAAAACAGTCAGCAAGGTCAGACAGATCACAGGCGTCTGGCTTATCTACCACAATTGGAGAGGGAAAAACCTTACCACCTGCTAAGTCATTCCCTAAGATAAGACTGACACCATCTACAGGTAATTTTGTGCGGACACCCAATTGGACTGGCCCTGTCACAAGTTCAGATTCCAGATATAAGGTGTGTAAAGGTACAATAACGCAGCCCAAATCGATACCTTGAATTAACTCATTGGTGCCAGTGTGGAATTCTGGAGAAAATGGTTAAATGCTTTCAAGAATAAAAGACTGCACGGCCCCAGTGTCTCTTAACATTACAATCAGTTTTGACTGGAAAACTCTTGACAAAGAGACGAAACCAGTCAAGAAAAAGGGTTCCTACATGGAAGAATCAGACTGCAAGCCAGAACACTCGGTAATTGGTACAAGCTGTCAAAAGCTGCACCTTTAGGTTTTGCCAAAATGTTCTGCTTCCACACCTTGCATTCATTAATTAGGTGATCAGGGTCGAGACAGTAAAAACAAACTCGCTGATCCTCCGCATGTTTGGAAATCGTTTTTTTTTTTTTTTCCCCCATTTAGGTGAACAATAATGTTCTCCAGAACACAACTTCTGAATTCCTCTAGGCAAATCAACTTTAGCAACTGCTCAAGAGTAGTGAGTAACTTCTTGCTCTAACTCATATGCTTGGAGGACTACAGCTTGCATAGCATCTTATTTAAGTGATTGTACATTTGGCAAGGCTGCAGAAACTTCCTGTGATTTTACCTACCATTTTATACTGTAGCAGCAAAGCCCACATATCCCTAAGCCAGTTCAGTTTAGCAGCTACATGATCAAATGCTGTAAAATATGAGTTAAGCTCAGCTTCACGAAATGCATGTTCCTTTCCCTAATCATGAGCTCAAGCTCTCTTAATTTAACTCCCAAAAGGGGATCACTCTGAGGTTGAGGTGACTCCGTGAATCAGACTTAACCTCTGCAGGGGCACTAACCTCCTCTTTATCACGGACCTCAGACTCTGACTCCATTTCACTAGGCAAAATATGTTCCTCAACTAGAGCTTGATACAATTCGGCTTTAATCATGCTTTTAACTGCATTGCGAGGTTCTGGAATTTCGAACAATTCTGTAGTTTTCAGTAGATCATCTTTATGGCACTGATATTATGAAAAAGCAAAATGCAACCAAATCAAACTCCATAGCAAGTGTTTTTACTATTGTAGTTCTCTTCCACCCCACAAAAACAGCCAAACAAATTTAATTATCAACAACTTACCTACTTTTGACCACTTCGGGGATGATCAAGCACTGAATTAAAATGATACCAGTCCTTAATTGGACTAACAAACCCACCCAATTGTAAAGACAAGCCCCCAGTTGTTACATCCCACCCCAGTCTAGGGTTGGGGAAGAGTGACAAAAATGTTGGAGTTCCCTTCACCCATCCTGGCACTCCAAAAAAAAAAAAACTTTCAAATAGCACTTTTATTAAATAAACAGAAAAGGAAGTATCAAGTGCTTCAGGAGGGGGCAAGGCCAAAATAGCAAACAAAGAGTCTTCTCGAAAGAGGGAGGTAAATTAAGAGCAAATGTAAATACAAACAAACAACAGAATACTTCTAGGTTACTATTGTAACCTCTGTTCGCTGATGGAGGGAACGAGACATTATGCCGAATGAAGCGACACTAGGGGTCTTTCTTGAAGGCCTCGGTTACATCTGAACTTGAGAAAAAGGCCAATGAGAAATTGGCAGAAAGATTTTTCATGTCCCTCCCCCGGACATACGGGTATAAAAGGAGGCAATCGTGTCTGTCCATTCAGGTTTTGCAACGAGGAGCCGAGAATGAGGTTGGGCTGTTACAGTGGCTTGGTACAGCATTGTGGCTGGGGGGACACAACATCTCGTTCCCTCCATCAGGGAATTGAGGTTACAATAGTAACCTAGACATTCCCCATCTGTCGCTCACTCGACATTGTGTCGAATGAAGCGACACTAGGGGTCCCTATTCAATCACGCCATGCGATGAACCGTGTACATGAACTGCTGATGCAAGTGCGGGCAGGCAGTTGCGTGCCAAAGCAGCAGGCTCCATCAGACTACACGTACCCTTCCCCATTAAAACGTCATAAACTTTTTAGGTTCCCGGCATTCCCGAAGGATATATGCTAAGTGCTAAGCATGGGATCCGCACCTTTTCTTCCTCTATATTTCTCGCATAGAGTTAAAGCATCTGGGTCCTTTAAACGCTATAAAATGCATCGGGGAAGGCGTTCTTATCCAACTCCTATTCTTTCAGGGGGAAAAGACTCTGTGGAGACCACATCCTGCCCAGGCTGGGGGGAGGTTAAATGTGGTGAATTCGTCACATGGCTTTTCAGGCCACATGTGGTGGTAGATCCTACCTAGCAAGGGAGGAGTTGCTACAAACACTGCGACTGGGGGCGCAGAGGGGACTGCCCAAGGGAGACGCTGGTCCGCCGGCAGGGGCGAGAGTTTAGTGGACTAGAGGATGCCAAACTTCTCGTCGAGTGTGTACGATCCCGTAAGGGGGCGGCCATGGCCTAGGTCTGATAGGCCAAAGCGATTCAGTTGATTGAATCGATAAACCAATGGTTTAGCCTCTGTTTGGAGACAGCTATCCGCTGTCCACCAAAGCAGGCAAAAAGCTACTCAGAACATCTAAAGCTCTGAATGCGGTCCACATATGTATGCAAAGCACTCACCGGACACAGCAACGAAAAGGCTGGGTCTGCCTCCTCCCGGGGCAGCACTTGCATGTTCACTTCGTGGTCCCTGAAGGGTGCGTAGAAACCTTCTGCACATAGCCCGGTCAAGGTCTTAGGACAACATGGGCATCTGCCGGACTGAACTCCAGGCAAGTGTCGCTGACAGAGAACGCTTGCAGGTCCCCAACCCTCTTGTTGGAAGTGAGTGCAATTAGGAGGACCATCTTCAAGGAGAGTGCTCTGAGCTCAACTGATTCTAGTGGCTCGAAGGGAGAGGACCACGGAGAGATCCCATGAGGGGAACAGGCATGGCCTGGGAGGGTTCAGCCTCCGGGCTGCTTCCCTAAGGACTTACCATCCACTGCATCAGTATAGCGGTTAAATAAACATTCAAGGTGGAGGGGGACAGCCTCCCCTCCAGCCTCTCCTGCAGAAATGAGAGCACTGACCCAACTGCACATCTCTGAGGGTCTTCAGATTGGGAAGAACACCAATTCGCGAACAAACGCCACTTCAGGATGTAAAGCTGCCTGGTAGAGGGAGCTCTGGCTTGGTTGATTGTCTCTATGACAGCAGGTGGTAGGCCATTTAGATCTACCACATCCTGTCCAGGGGCCAGACGTGGAGATGGAGACTCCACTCTCCGCTGAGAATGCCCTGTCACGACAGCGTGTCCACTACCGTGTTGAGGTTACCCGGGAAGGAGGAGATGGCGGGCAAGTTTCGACATGTGACGAGAGTGCACGCCACCTTGGTGATTTATGTACGCTATCGTGGTGGTGCTGTCTGGACAGATCAAGAAGTGATTGCCCCAAAGTAGTGGGAGAAACCTCCACAGGGCAAGAATTCCTGCAAGTAACTCTAGGCAGTTGATGTGCCGACCCAGCCGTGGCCCCGTCCAGGTGCCAGCGACTGCGTTTGTGGTGACCAGAACATGTCGGGACACCTACTGTAGGGGGACTCCTGTCTGCAGAAAACAGAGGTCTGTCCAGGGGTTGAAAGTCTGGCAGCAGGAGGGGGTGATGAACACGTGGTATGTGCCGTGGTGCCATTTCCTTCTCGGGACTCTTCAGCCAGTGCTGAAGTGGTCTCATATGCATCAACCCCAGTGGCGCGACCACTGCTGAGGATGCCATATGCCCCAGGAGCCTTTGAAATTGTTTTAGAGGAATCGATATGCCTAGCTTGAATAAGAGGAGACATTTCAACACTGACTGTGTGCACTTGTAGGTGAGGCGTGCTGTCATTAAGACTGAGTCTAACTCCATGCCGAGAAAAGAGATGTTCTGAACCGGGGTGAGCTTGCTCTTTTCCCAGTTGACCTGAAGCCCTAGATGGCTGAGGTGCCTGAGCACCTGGTCCCTGTGAGCGCAGAGTAACTCTCGAGAGTGGGCTAGGATGAGCCAGTCTTCAAAGTAGTTGAGTATGCGGATGCCCACTTCCCTTAGCAGGGCAAGGGCTGCCTCTGGGACAGGCCGAAGGGGCGTACTTTTTACTGATACAAATCAGTACTTTGTACTGCCATGGAATGCAAATTGTAGGAAGGATCGATGTCGAGGCAAGATAGAGATGTGGAAGTACGCATCCTTCAGGTCTAACGCTGCAAACCAATCCTGATGCCGGACGCATGTTAGAATGTGTTTCTGTGTGAGCATCTTGAATGGGAGTTTGTGCAAGGCCCGTTTGAGAACTCACAGGTCCAAGATCGGTCGCAAGCCACCGCCTTTTTTGGGTACGTTGAAGTAAGGGCTGTAGAAACCCTTCTTCGTCTCGGCTGGAGGGACAGGCTCTAACAAGTCTTTGAGTAAAAGGGTCACGATCTCTGTAAGTAGTGTGCTGGCATCTTGGCCGTGCACTGAGGTAAAGTAGATACCGGTGAAAGGGGGCAGGGGCCTGGTGAACTTAATCGCGTAGCCGAGTCGGATGGTCCTGGCCAACCAGCGCGATGGGTTGGAAAGTAAAAGCCATGCATCCAAGCTCCGCGTGAGGAGCACTAAGGAGGCTGGGCGGAGCAGATAGTGTTGCTTTGGGAGGAAAAAGCACATCCCAAGGCTTTGGTGTGGAGAAAAGACTCAAAGTATTTACTTTGCTCCGTACACCCGGCAGGGGGTGGGTAAGTGACTGAGGAGGAAGTCCTGTGTAGGTGTACTCTGGACTCGTCAGAACCGGCTGGCCGGGGGACAGCAAACGTGGGTTTGGAGGCGAGGGGTCTGTGTCCGGGTTGCCGGGACTGCCGATGTTTGGCACCGGGTTGCAGGGAGAACGGCATTTGCGGTACAGATGACCCAGTGAATGAGGAAGTAGCTCTTTTATTGAGAATGTAGGTACCGCAGCCCGAAGGGGGTGTGGCAAAAGACATAAAGGAAAATGAGGATTCTCCTCTCGGCCCTTCACCAGGGATGGATTGGTCTGCTTACCAGCTCTGGAGCCAACGCTTTGTTCCCTTGGTCGTCCCTCTCAGGAACGCTTGGGAGCCTTCCGGGTCTTCAAGGACGTCCGAGAGATGGGGGGTGTGTGCTTCCTGCTGGGCACTTTAAGCTTGGACTGAGAGCTGGCTCTCGAGCCAGCCAGGTCTTCCTCAATCCCGTGGGAAGAAGGAGCAACGTGGGGGGGATGGAGTGGCGCTCCTTTTGAGGAAGGAAAGCCGCGACTGCAACGTTGACATGGTTAAGATCTAACAGTGAGAACAAGAACCATCCACAATGCCACCTCAGTGTGATCACGGCACAGACACACGAGGCAGCGTCTATGACCTTAAGGAGCAGAGAGATTTCAACTGCATCCAGGAACTACACAGAGGCATCTTTAAAAAGACGCATCCTGAAATGGACGTTCAATGCCTGCTGTGTGTGCTCTTTTAGAGAAATTATACTCTTTTTGTGAGGAAAATAAACACTTTCAGATGCGCTGTCGAAGCACCCAGTGGCAAGGCTGCACTGGTGTGCAGAGAAGGAGAAAGCCGTTGATAAGCGCCGTAGATCCAACAATAAACACTCTGCAGAGGTGAATGGAACAGAAGTGATCTCAGCTTGCTGATCGCACAATCACTTGGCTCCGAAGAAAAAAATCTTACCCGTATTTCCAGGAGAGGGTCATGCAAATTCTGTCTCCCAATTTATCATTGGCCTTTTCTTAAGCGCCCTAGTGTCGCTTAATTCGACACAACTTCGAGTGAGCGACAGACGGGAACTTCCCTGTTTCCCTTTCTAACTAAAAAACAGGAGAAAACCAAAAAAGTTTAAAATAAATGGCACCCTCCTCTACTTCTGGTACAATACTTCTGTGTATTAATTACTATTTACACAATTTAAAAATAATAATAATTATAAAGCTATGTAACAATTTAAGTGAACAATATCACCCTCAATCTGTAATTAACAGGCTACTTACAACAATGACCTGCAGCAGAAACAACAACAACTTTTATGAACTACAACTTTCACCTGCTACAACAATATGCAGCAGCAACAACAGTCTTTATACCAGTCTTCCTCTCCCAACAACCAAGTGGTTAGCAGCCATTAGTGACAGTAGGTGAATGCAGTCTGTGAAGAGAGAGAGAGAGAGAGAGAGAGAGAGAGAGAGAGAGAGAGAGAGAGAGAGAGCTGGAACAAGGATACACACAGTACACACACACACACACACACACACATATATATATATATATATATATATATATATATATATATATATATATATATATATATATATATATACACACACATAAGATACATCCTGGGACATGACAGTATGCAACTTAAGTTCTATACAGCATATGGTCCAGAAAACAAAATTAATACTAATATAGTCGGTGCCAGGGGTGAAGGGAATTTAATCAATTAAGTCAAGCACATATGATAGAAGGGGCTTCAAGGTTTTAGTAAACAATGTGTTGCGTCGACAAAAATAATATCAAATTTTCTATAGTTTCACCAAACAGGCCAATAATGGGTGTGGGCGGGATGATAAAAGAAGATATGATTGAAAGAGAATCAAAAACTGAGCACCAAAATGAGGAGCGGGCAGGGCAGGTCCAGAACATATGCATTGAGCTGCGTTTTCTGCTTTGCTTAGTTCTGTCTATGAAATTCTCAGTAATGAGCTTTTCTGTGCTTTACTTAGCTCTCAAAACATTTTCTGCTATTTTCCAGTGTGTCATTATATGAATTATCCCCCCCCCCCCATATCTGTCTTTTATTATGATATGATACATCTCCGATAACCTTGGGATGTATACAGGAGCCTAATCCATGATAATCATATTCTCTTCATCCATAGAGATGATCAGCTCTTGAGTTCTTGAAGTAGAAGACGAATAAAGACTGTTCGAAAAGTGTCTAATGTTATGGAAGGAGTGTCTATTCTTGATCAAACCAGTTTGAACTGTCAAAATAATAGTTGCTAGGACAGTTCTGATAGTCGAGCAAGGACTTTGGCTAATAGCTTCACATCTGCACAGAGCAAAGAAATAGGACAATAGTTACTGCACTTTTGTCTTTTTAAAGAATAAGGGAAATAATAGCCTGCCGTAGAGTAACTGGTAGGATGCCACAAAAAAACAACTAATTATACATGCTTAATACCAGGGGGGACAATTTATTTTAAAAAGTCTTAAGGAATTCTGTAGGAAAGCGATCTGAGCCTGGACACTTTCCATTCTGCATCACACTCAAGGAGGACTTAATTTCCTCCAGAGCGAGAGGTTCTTCCAGCTTAAAAGTTGTATTACGAATGTCTAAGGGATTTAAAAATTATCAATTTGGGTCTCATCAACCATTATTTTTGAAAAATAAAGAGCAACATAAAAGTCCCTGGATTCATCATTAGTAGTGAGAGGGTTAACAGTGGGGCTAGTAGAGGTAGCAGTCTGAGAAAAATTATGAGGACAGGAGGATTTTGAGTGCGAGTAAAATCACAAATAATTTAACCTTGATTTCTCTTTGTTTTCTTCAAACAAATCGTCTCATCTCAAGCATGCCCTTCACTGACGCTTTTGTCAACATGGTTAATAAGTACACTAACTTTTGAGAAAATATTATTAGTGGCAAAATTGTTTAGTGTGGAAGTAATGATGTCACAACTGTGGGATAATTATAATATTAGTAAAATTGATAGAAACCATTTTCATACAATGTTGAAATTGTTAATGTTTATTTTTTTCTTAAGATTATCATAGTTCTAAACATGTAATAATTTGTATTTTCATAGTATAAAATTGAAAGTTTGGGTCTGGGACAAGACTAAAACAGTAAAACTTATACATGAAAGTACCAAAATTAAATGATGAATTTGTTTTAATAAAAATCACCCCCTGGGACATGCTTGAGATGCCTATTTAATGTTCTGCGTGTTTGTATTAACTTTGTTTTATTTTTTTAATTTCTTTAAAACGTGTTTAATGTCTCCCAACTTGAATAAACTTGTTCTTGTGACTTCAATCAAAAGCTCAGATGATCAGAGCTCATCGGACAGTGATGGCAGGCCAGAATAAACCCTTTATACTTTGGGAATCTTCAAAGGTGTGACGCATCCATGTGAGGCTTTTGCAGCAGTAACAGCGCGAGAGTTTGATTAAAGACGGATTATGATTTTAAACAGACTTCAAACAGTTCCTCTTGATGAGGACATAATATCTTAAGGAGTTTCAATTCAACATGAAGGACCAACATAATCCAACTATTTCGCACTTTCATCATGTACAATAGTCACTTCAAAGCAGCAGAGTATTAATGATTTCTGGTGCATGGAGAAGTCTTAATAAAATTATGATGGACGTATTTTCATAAACCCACATTGTTGATGTGTTGTCACTCCAGCAGCTTTAATGAGGCTTAATGAGGCAGTCAGAAGATTATAAACATCAACATCTGGAGGAGTATCAGTCATGTGTGGTGTATGTACATCAGTGTGTGTGTTTGTTAGATTTTGCTTTCTCAGAAAATGATTGCCAGTCTAATGTCACAAGTGCACAAACCCTATACGCTGTTCAGCTGTTGTTTCAGTGAACTCAGTATGTGTGTGTCCTGCTGTTAATGTCACACTCCCTCATACATATACATCAATCTATAGGGGGATGTATAGACAGCAACCCAATGCAGGTAATTGGGTTATATATAAATTGTACACATATGACATGTCACTGAGGGGGACCCCAGCTCCACAGACATGCAGTTGCCAGTCCTCTATTAACAACCAACCTGACACAATTGCTCTGATCCAAATAAAAGAGAGCTGTCTTGCTGTCTACTGCCTTCATTGGCAGCTTATTTCTAAGACAGCAGCTGTCATGCATTCATAAGTGACTGATATGGAAAACTCTACACAATACATTCACACAGCAGCACAATACGATTGTCAGTCCTGTTTTAGAGTGATAAATACAATTACGTTCATTTGCAGTTCAGTTATAAGCGAGAGTGACAATCGCATTTCATTACCAAACTTACTCCATTAACTTACCAGGACTCACTACCGAATCTTTCGAGTGAGTTAATTAAACCGCACGATATGTAACGCAAAAGCCATATGGACCATTTTTAGCTTTCCACTATCAGGCCAAGTTAACTAGTGTGTGCCAGGGCCGGTTGCATTCCCATTGTCTTTTCTGGGGCTTTGTCAGGGCCAACGGCCTTTGGCCCACTGATTACCCTTGGGCCACACAAGGCCAACTGGGGATTGAGGCGGGATTACTTTTGACATACCTGGCGGGGCTTCGCAGCGTGGTGGAACAGGTAAAGCGGCGTCGGGAGGCGACGATGTGTCCCGAGGCTCTGGTGCTGAGAAAAGACCTTGCTCCGCACACCTGGCAGGGGGCGGGTTAGCGACTGAGGAGGAGGTCCAGGGTAGGCGTCTTCTAGACTCGTTGGAACCGGCCGGCCGGGGAACAGTCGTGGGGCTGGAGGCGGGTGGTCCGCGCTGGTTGTAAATAGGAGAGTTTTTAGTTTTGTTTGTTATGCCACATTAAATATCTGTTCATTTTTCATGTGTCAGCATGCAGATAAACATAATGTCCACATATGTGGAAATTTGTACTACATTTCCTCAAAAGTAGAAAAAACATGTTAGTTATTTTGAATAACTTTCAACTCTAACACATCTCTGGGTCATTTTGCTTCATTTTAATATACATTTTGTTATATTTGATTTTGTTATCACTTTACAATACGATTCTATTCATTAACATTTGTTAAATCATTCCTATATATTTACTATGCATTTTCACATTGAAAATCAATGGGTTCATCCAAAAGCTGAAAAAGGTTGCTTTCAGAGGTTTTATATGGAGTTAAGATGAAAACAATTTGCATTTCAAACTGTTCTGAGACCAGTGAAGACAGACAGCACACTGGAGGTTATGTCATCCATTAAATAGGGAGCAAAGGAGCATAGCTTTCTTATAGCTTTCTAGGTGTGGAGAACCAAAATATACACCAATCAGCCAAAAAAGTTCTCCGTGTGGCGGAGGATGAATCTCAGTTGCCTCCACATCTGAGACCGTCAATCCACGCATCTTATCACGTGGCTTTTTGAGCGCGTTACCACGGAGACATAGCATGTGTGGAGGCGTCGCGCTATTCTCCACGGCATCCATGCTCAACTCACCACGTGCCCCACCAAGAGCAAGAAGCACATTATAGTGAGCACGAGGAGGTTACCCCATGTGACTCTACACTCCCTTGGAACCAAGCCATTTTTCATATTGCTTAGGAGACCTGGCTGGAGTCACTCAGAATCAGCCACAACATTAAAACCACCTGCCTAATGTTGTGTAGGTCCCCTTCATGCTGCAAAAACAGCCCCAACCCACATCTCAGAATCTTCTTTCTTCCATTCTTCTCTCTCAGAATAGATGCTTTTCTTCTCACCACAATTATACAGAGCAGTTATCTGAGTTACTGTAGACTTTGTCTGCCATTCTCTTTTGACCTCTCTCATCAACAAGGCATTTCCTTTCACAGAACTGTTTTTTGTTTTTGCCACCATTCAGAGTAAATTCTAGAGACTGGTGTGTGTGAAAATCCCAGGAGATCAGCAGTTACAGAAATATTTAAACCAACCGGTCTGGCACCAACAATCATCCATGCAATCACCTACTCTGCCAATTGTGTGGCAGCAGTACAATGCATAAAATCATGCTAATACTTGAGCTTCAGTTAATATTCACATCAGCCATCAGAATGGGAAAAAATTTGATCTCAGTGATTTGGACCATGGCATGATTGTTGGTACCAGATGGGCTGGTTTGAGTATTTCTGTAACAGCTGATCGGGCTGTTCTGCAGATGGAAATGACTTGTTGATGAGAGAGGTCAACAGAGAATGGCCAACATGGATCAAACTGACAAAGTCTATGGTAACTCAGATAACTGCTCTGTACAATTGTGGTGAGAAGAATAGCATCTCAGAGTGGTTTGGTACCGTTTTGAAGGCACTAGGGGAACCTACACAATATTAGGCAGGTGATTTTAATGTTGTGGTTGAACGGTGTACAAGAGGACTTTCCCCAGGGCTAAAAGAGGAAGAGACAAAAAGGGTCAAAGGAGACGAGACGTGTGAGAAGTGTGCTGTCGCAGTGGAGAGAGCTCAAAGAGACAAAAAGGAGCTCATTTCCCAGTTTCTGTGGGCAGAACCAACAAGGGTCGATGAGAGTTCTTAAAGGTTGGACCAATATTGTGTTCAAGTGTTTTTTTTTGTGCTGTTAGAATGACTGTGACAGTGAAATGGTGAACGGCGCCGTTATGACTCAGGAGTAACGGACGTCCAATATATCGCCGAGGCCGATACATTTTCCTCTTTGGCAAGGCACTGAGAATAGCCTGCTTGCATGAGAAGGGACTGAGACATGTAAATGACCAGTTACGGTTTGTTATATTGTTACATGACATTGTGTTACTACAATAATAGACCAGTGTGCAACAGTTTCATTTAAACTGTCCGCATATCAGAGCCGCGACAGATGCATTTGAGCTCATAATGTTATAGTGCTAGCCTGTTTCATTCTCCCTCTCTCTCCTCAACAGTTCCCTGTAACTTTTAACTGTCTTGTCATGGGAGTTAAGGGGATATGCCTATATCCCTTTGTTAAATCCAGTGTTAATTAAAGCGAGCCACACCTAACCAATCAAGCAGTTCATCAATCCTAGGCATTGGGTACACATAATATTTAGACACCGCATTGACTTTTCTGTAATCCACACAGAACCGGACCGAGGCATAACTCTTCAGAAGCAGCACTTTGGCAAGCAGACCCAGTCACTGTGAGATTCTTCTATTACCCCCATTTCTAGTATGGCCTTTAATTCTTCCCTACCAACTACCCGAGCACTTTTTCAATGTGGGGAGTAATACAAAGGACTTTATCTCCCAGTGTAAATTCCTGTAGCTGAGTACCCCTATTATACAGCCTACTTTGACATTCTTGAGCCAGGAGCAAATTCTCCTGTGTTAATTGTCCCAGTGTGTGGAGTTTTGATCTCAGGTCAAGAACGTATTGAATTTCATTTTTGATTGAATTTCATTCTGTTTGAAGGTCCCTCCTCTCAATTTTCCTTGTGGACGTCGAGCATGCTGCGAGGTCGATGCCGTACAATAATTAAAATGGGGAGTACCCAGTGGAGGCTTGCGTGACCCCTCATATTGCAAATAATAGGGGCTCGAGCCACATCTTCATGCACGAACTTACAGTACAAATCATATCCTTTATTGTCTGATTAAACCATTCGACCAAGCCATCTGTTGGGGGGGGGGGTCTGAATCAATTTAATCCACAATAATTCATACAGTTTGCGTAGAGTACGTGACATAAACGACCATCACTGTCCGATGAGCTCTGATCATCTGAGCTTTTGATTGAAGTCACAAGAACAAGTCTATTCAAGTTGGGAGTGCCCTGATCAGTGAGGATTTCTTTCAACCATCGGATTATGATGAGCCATCTGTAACAGCATTTCCTGACGGCTCTTTGGTATTAACAATTGAGTTGTATCTTCCTTTGTCTGAGTGTCTTGTGTCACTCGATACAAGTGATCCTTGACAACTGAATGTGACAGGGCGGAGGTTGGTGCCAGGTCATGAGTATGTTGTGTAAGTGTTTTTGTTTCTCTCTCCCACTTCCGCTCCATGTTGGTCTTTCCCTCTCTTTTTTAAAATGTTTTTGTTAATTTGGCACAATTGAGTGTGGGTGCCACTGGAAGCTGCAGTGCGAGAGTGAGAAAGAGAGATTTAAGGGCAGCTGTCCGACACCTTTGTGTGATTGTCTTTTATGTTCATCATTCAAATATTATTTATATCGTCAAGCCGGTTCTCGCCTCCTCCTTTCAATTAATCCCTTTACACTGAAAAATACGGATATGCGAGTGCAATGTCTGGCTGGAGGCATTGACCATCAATTACTTTCACTTGCTCAAAGGTGTGCTGAAGAGTCTCATCTCATGTCTGCTCCAGAGAGAAATCCCCTGCCTGGAATCCTCTAAGGGCTGGGGAAGCTGAGACTTCCCCCTCTCTTATGTCCTCCTGACGTGGAGCTGATGTAGGCAGCCCTGGCACTGCCTCCCCAGCCAGCGAGTCACACAACACACAACGAAACGTTTTGTTGCAGGACCCATCCACACACATTCCCCTTAATAACGTTGTAAATGCCAGCAAATTCATACTCAAGATTAGTGGATGGGAGAGGTGGTGAATAACCACAGCCTCAACACTATGCTTTTGTCCCCAAAATTTAATAATGACCATCACTAACAGGTAATTGTGAATATCCCCGTGTATACACCTCAACTTTACACAAATTCTCATCTTGAACCATGTATTGGTGTGGTTATAACCCAAATCCACCAAGACTTGGACCATACCCCCTTAATACTCACAGGTATCCGGTGCACTCCTGCTCAATAGGGGGCAGCCTGTGGCGCGTCGGGGATCCAGACCAATGTCTTCATCTCCATCATGAGGCATTGGTCCTGGAAATGCCCAGGTTCCGTGCAGCAGACTGGCCCTGACTTCACACCAACACCAGCAGATTCACAAGCCTGTGGGGGAAAGAGTTAGGGGAAAACGGCAAGTTGAACGGCCCATGGGACAGGTTTTGGTGTAGGGATTCTCCGTTTCCAGGGAATAGGAACAGGAAGAGGGGAAGGAGAGTGGGAGGGAGGAGAGAGAGAGAGGAAGAAAGAGGTAGAGAGAGAAGAAAAGGGCTCACCGGCCCCCAAATATGCCGCCATATTCTCCGCAGCCAGCTGGACATCATTCTAGTGACGGTAGTCGGTGGCACTGGACCCACTCCGCTGTCTCTTTCAGTAGCCAGGCAATGAACTGCTCCAGTAACACCAGATTATCTCCTCAGCATCGCATTCTTCAGCCAGCAGCCACCTTCATCAGGTGTCATGGAGCTGCCAAGCGAATGTGAACAGGCAGCCGATCTCGCTGAGTGTTAGCAAGCGGAAGTGCTGGCGTTGTTGCTCTGGGCTTCGGTCGACCCTTTGCAAGATGGCTTTCTTCAAATCTTTGTACACCAGCAGGTTGGACGCAGGTAGTTGGAGCACGAGTTGGGCTTCCCCAGACAACAGCGGCATGAGGCGGGCCACCCAGTGAGTGCTGGAGCAGTTCCATGCTCTTGCTATCCACTCGAAGAGCTCAAGGAACACCTCCAGGATGTCTTGAGGTCCCATCTTCATCAGCGTGATGTGCAGTGCGGCCGAAGGTGGGTCCGGGGTCATGGCTGTAGACCTCTCCTGGTGTACCAAGGTCTGTAGCACCTGCCAGTCCTCCGCCTGAGCCTGCAAGAGCGCCTAGAACCTCTGTTTCTGTTCCAGACACAACTCAAGCTGAGCCTGATGTTGAGCTTGGTGGATGCTGGTGAGGGTCTGGAATATGTCGACCAGCAGCAAGGACACTGTGACAGTTTTCTTCCTTCCTCCTAATTCCTAGGTTTCAGCACCATGGTAACAGTCTTTAGTTTTTTCTGAAGGAGGAAGCGGGAGCCGGATGAACAATCGACGTCTTTCACTGTCAACAAACACAATCTTTACCATTTTTCCTCTCCTGGCCTCGCTCTCCACAGATACCGCTTGTACACGCCCACATCACCACACCTTAAAAATGTGTTATCAATGATTAATGCCTCTCATTCTATGAGAAGAATTCCCATGAGATCAGTAAAAAAAGATGTTTTAACCACTCGAGAGTGGTTTAAAGTAATATGGAGTATATGCAGTAGAACATTTTTAATTTGTCTTGTTTAGATTCTGAATTCATGACACTAATGCATTAATACACAATATGCGCCCATAATATGCACTGATTACACTCTGTTATTGTAAGTTAATACCCTGATAGTACTGCAACGATGGATGTATAAAAGTGTGTTAATTTTCAGAATATTGAGATAAAAATAGTGACATACACTACTTACTTTGGGCAGATGTGTTAACGGGTTTTGCTGCAGATTGCACATGAGTGAATGGGCACTTGAGTGTATTTGAATACATTTGATTCATTTTATAGAGTCATTAAACAAAACAAATTTTTTTTTTGCATGACATGGTCTTGCACACTGGTGTGTTCATGTTGAATACTGACTGAAAAACATAAACAATGTATTAGGTGGAGCATCAGGTCATCCATGACATGGACCAATGGAAGCAAGTGGAAGATTAGCCGCCGGTTAGAAATCATTTATAATTTTTTAAGTTAACAGACATTTGAGACAGTAAGTAGTGTCAACAATAAATGTTTCTAACAATTAACTCTAATAATAAGTTATTTTTTTCTTAATAGACAAGATTAATAAATAAGCCTCTGAAATCTGTGATTAAATCAGTCTCTGATCAGCCTTATTGCACGAGCAACGGTGGGTTCCATAGCGGGTGAAGTGACCGAGAGTTTAGGCCATTCCATTAAAACTTATTGCACTGGTTCCGCCAGTAGTGGACTCTTACTCAACGTTAGCTATGATGTACATCCAAGCCCATGTGACGGATTGAAGTTAGCGTGGAAAGGGGATAAAAATTTAAATGAAGCCCTAGTGATACCGAAGCAACCACCCAAAACAACCTTACAAACAACATAGCAATGCACAAATAACCTCCCACAACACTAGCATTGTGGTGGTAAGTTTTGCACAATCAAACAGGCATTTTCTTCAGAAATAGTGTTTAATTTCTTTATTGGGACAAAAACAAATGGCTCAAAGCCCCAGTACTCTTAAGTGTTGCAAAAATGGCCTCTTTATATTTAATAATTAAACACAAAATTATGTTAGACTCTGTATTCTGACATCCAGTATAAACTAAATATTGTGTACGAGACCATTTAGCTGTAAGAGTCGCTCTGATCTCACTGCTCAGAAACATTTAAATGCTCAGAACACACGCCAAAGAGAAACAGTAGAGAACAATTAAAATATCCATTGATTGCTCTAATAATGCATTTGGGTAATTTTCTTGGCTCAATTCCATTGACACCACCAGCTAATATAAACAAGAGCCCCTCCTCATGAATTAAAGTCTCTTGCTGTATTTGGCACCACTTCTCAACTGGTTTTGCTTCAGGATCCTTTATATTAGACATCAAGTGACACAATTGTTTGTACAAAAGTAAACAAAATTATCCTTATAGTTAAACATTGAAACTCACTGTACAAAATACACTATGGTCAGTACAAATCATTTTAATCCACATTGTTAGTTACATTTTAATGTAGTACTTTAATTTAATAATGCATTTTGTTTCATGATTTTCAAGGTTGAGTGCATATCACGCAACCTGTCCATGTTGACACCTGTCTAATTTGGTGAGCTTGTACCAGAGATAGAGAAATTTGTTCAAAAATACTGAATGGACACAGCAACTGACGTTAACAACAGAAGATGTTGGAAATGTTTTCTCCTCACTTTTAAAAGTAGATAATCCAAATAATTTTGCTCTTCTACTACAACTAATATTATATGGTTAGTTGCATATTATTATTATTAAAGGAATATTCCGGGTTCCATAAAAGTAAGCTCAATTGACAGCATTTGTGGCATAATGCTGATTGTAACTTTTCCTTCTTTTCTTGAAAAAAGGGGGTCCCAGTTGCAGCATCCACCACCCAATTATCCCTCATTGATGTTCATTCTGTGTGTCTCAATATGCTCCATAGCTCTCTATGTCATGACTCATGAATCAGTATATCGTGAACACAAATTCAGTCTCTGACGAAGGTGTTGATCCACTGAGCATTGGGACACTTATCACAATCACCAGTGATACGATTATGTGCTTGCGGTTTTAAACGCAGCTGGTATTATTCAGCAACATCACTGTATAAATGACACTGTTGTTCCTTTTCGTTATATATATAAAAAAATGTACAGTGTTATTATGAGAGATAAATTACTTATTTATTAAAAAATACATTTACAAAGGAGTGTATTTTAATACACAACTCAAAAAAGATTTGAAGAGATTTGTTTTTCTTTTATGAACATAATGGGTGAAAGATAATTCTCTTTAAAAGAGTAAATAAGGCTTTGACATCATATATTTACATTTGCGTTGATCCTCTAATGACTTGAAGACACAATAACGTTTTTAGTAAAGGAACATAGTGAAAGACGATGCTCCCTGGTTTTTAAGGTGCATTCTGGGATTTTTTAGGGATTGAACGTTTCAGCGCACTGGAACAATTTAGTGACTGGGACAGCTTTGGAAAGGGCAGACTCTCTGACCAGTGCATTGAATTCTGAACAAGACAGCTGATTAAGATGTACCCGGAGATATAAACATGGAGAAGGTGAAAACGGTCTGAAAACGTTCCCCCACAGAGTAAAAATGTTTTGACGACTGGCAGGGCCCAGCGGAGTGGTAAACCCCATGACCCCACAGTACCTTAATGTGGCCCTGGTTGCAACCCACCAGTTTGAAACACGGCCACACTGAGACACGCCATAATCCTGCAATTAGTTTTGCGAATATTGATCTTTTGACTTTGTGCAAAACTTCAATCGAGATGGAAATGAAGTACGACAGTGGAGTTTGGGGAAAAGAAAGCGTTTTATCCAGCTGTGTTAAATTGGATGTGAATATAAAAGATTCAGTAGCTCCAGAAAAAGAAAAAAAGAGAAGCGAAAACACAACAAAAACAAATTAACATCTAAAATACGGCGGCTCCTTTCAACAGTTCTCTTCAAATCTCCATCAGGCTTTTAATGCGGGGCGAGTTCAAAGCACCACTGTTCTCCCGCAGCTCGCGAGAAATACACAAGCGCAACACTTCCGTCTCTCTGTTCTTGCTCTTTATATATCTTCTCTTCTCTCTGCTGTAGTCAATAAAGCCTGGCTTTTCTCAAATGGAAGCGAAGGGCTGAAGATCGTATCTTACTGCGCATCTGTGAAAAATGTCCCTGGATGAATGCGCCAGCGCAGCCCTGCAGTGATCTACCAGCATCAAAGAAACTAGAGGAAAATAGTGAAACCTTTTATCCATGGTTTTAAATTTTTAACTGCATCTAACTGCTCATTAAAAGGTCGTCAAATCTTCACACTGATGCAAAGGCATGCATTTGATTGCATAAGAGTGTTTAGTGGCTGCTGCATTTAGTGTTGTCTTACAGCGGTGTTTCGATAGCTCTCTCAGTCCAAGAATATACTCTCCAGTACAGCGGTAGATACACTCACATGAGGCTAAGCCAGAAATATATGATGCTTTCGGGTAGTTTATTTATTGCTGACAAAGCAATAAAAGGTTATTTGGCATAAAAAGCTTACAATGACAAAGTGAATAGTGCTGGGTTAATTTATTAGGCCCTAGGATCGAGCTGTGGGTTGTGATTGAACAAGGAGATGTATAATACCTGGTGAGAGCTATCTGCTCTGCGCATGCAGCTCTGGTACACAATCTGCTTGTTGCATTTTTTTCATGGGCACTCAGTTCTGACCCAGGTTTGTTTGAGTCATTCATCTGAGCTGAAATGAAATGCGACTGATCACTCTGGAGCCGCAGGAAAATGGCATCCTGACAGTGTTGCCAAAAGCAGACAAAACCTGACCCCTTGGTTGTGACATGGCTTGTTAAGGTTAGGTTCAATTAAAATACATTAGCTACTAACACAAAGCAATCATATAAGTGTGTATTAAAAGATACAATTTCTTACAAAAGATGGCAATATTCTTTATACAGTTAAATGGGCAAATCCTGCAGGAGGGTCAGAAACCAATTCACTAAAGGAATTATGCAGATATGGCAACAGGCCAAACACGGCAACAAAATCTCTGCAGAATGCAATTTGCACATGCAATTCCAATCTTGTTGGCCAATTCTGAGCACTATGAAGGATGCTGTAGAGCACTGTTTTCTGACACACTTTGGTAGGACTGAACAGCATCACTGACTACTGTAATCTAGACATCTGAATCATGCACTCGAAAGTGCACTTGAATACACCACACATCTGGATACATGCCAGTTTATGATGCTCTTCATCATTTGATCATTATTTGATGAATTACTACTGATAATTTTGAATTACTACTTGGTCAATTTGTATAGATTTGCACTGTGTGTGTGTATGTGGGTATGTATGATGGTGAGTGTATGTACGTATATGTATAATTATTTATTTTTAGTCTTTTTTTGTTTTAATTATCTATGTCTTGCTGCTGTTTTGGTATTGTTTGTATTGTTGTGCACTGGAAGCTCCTGTCACCAAGACAAATTCCTTGTATGTGTAAGCATACTTGGCAATAAAGCTGATTCTGACTCTGATTCTGATAGGATAGATAGAAAATGTAGGCGTGGTGCAAGCTGTGAGGCAATCATCTGTGTTCCACAACTGCTATCGACATATGCCACATGAATGGCAGCCAGTGAAGTTTCTGTTCTTTGATTGGACAGACAAAGATATATTAAATTAGCCCCTTAAACTTGTGAAAAGGTTTACACTTAAAACATTAAAGATTTCATATACATTAGTCAGGCATATGAACTATCATTTGAAAGCTTAGAATCTGAATTTTCAGAGATAACCACATCTGCATTCATGTAACTTACAATAAAAAAAAATAAGGTCTTAAAACTTTTGCGTTGAACATTAGTGCCCACTAGAGGTAATAGGGTAGAAATATTTTTATGAAAATAAAAGTCATTGACATAGCACATAAATGGACAAGTCATATATCAAATGAAAGCTCTCATTCACAGGAATGTGACTCTATAATTTTATTTTGTTGCCCTTAAAACCACAGATGGCAATATTTTCAAAAGAATCACAAAGTGAAATATGATTTCTGTAAGTCATCAAATATAAATGTCTCTTATTTGACGATCACTGCTGCTGAAAGCCCTAAATAACTAAAATCTAAAATTGATCTGCTATATCTGCTTTTACATTAGGTAGTTCTCTTTTCTGTGCTTGCTTGGCTGAATAATCCAATATTATATCTTAGATGTCCAGAACAAAATATGCCATCCAGCAGAAAAAGCATGCTAAACAAATCATCAGAAAAATATGTTTTTTAACTATTGATGGTAAAATATTATGTATCAGCACAAAGGCAAGGCAAGATTATTTATGTAACACATTTCATACACAATAACAATTCAAAGTGCTTTACATATAAATGATAACGAAAATACAATATAATATTTATTTTAAAACCAATTAAGGACAAGAAATTAGATTAAAAATTAATAAATTAAATAAAAAAACAAGTAAAAGTTATTAAAATGAATAAAAAATAAAAAGAATATAGAAATAAAATGATGCAGTGCAATCAGTAAGTGCAGCACAGTGCTCAGACAGTTAAACAGATGTGTTTTCAGTTTTCAGTATTTGATTAGATCTGATCTCTTCTGGAAGCTGGTTCCATCTGCGGGAGGCATAATAGCTAAACGCTGTCTCACCTTGTTTTGAATGAACCCTCTGTATGTCTAACTGACTTGATCCTAATGATCTGAGAGGTCTGGTAGGTTATCTGAAATGTATTTAGGTCCTAGGCTATTGAGCGATTTATATACAAGTAATAGCACCATGGTCCTGGAGGAACGTTGTTTTGTTTCGCTGTGTACTGTACTAACTATATATGGTTGAACAACAATAAAAACCACTTGACTTGACTTGAGTACTTTAAAATCGATTCACAATGTAATTGGAAGTTACAAGTAACAGTGTAAAGTCCTGAGGACTGGAGTAATATGCTCAGATTTTTGGTTCGGGTGAGAATCTTGGCAGCTGCATTGTGAATGAACTGCAGGTGTCAAGGGGTCTTTTTGGGAAGGATGGTAAGGAGTCCATTGCTGTAGTCCACCCTACTGGTCATGAATGCATGAATAAGTTTCTCCAAGTCTTGACTAGATGCAAAACATTCTGTCTACATTTTTGAGACGATAGTAGGCTGATTTAATTATTGCTTTGATGTGACTACTGAAACTAAGGTCTGATTCCAAAATTACACCAATAGTTCTTATTTGATCTTTAGACCCTTGGAGTCAAGTTATGTATTCACCTTGGGAATTTATAAATAAATAAATATAGAAGGAGATTGATTTGAGTTATTTCAATTATTTCATTACATTACTTGTAGATACTGGAAGGGACAAGTACAGATGTAGGGTTTCCGAATAAACGGTCAGTTGTAGTGTTGCTAAGGACGATAGTCATTATTCAGAAATATTTCACAGCTGAATGGCGTGACTGACAAATCAAAGATGTGCATTCAAGATGTCACCATTCATCTGAAGGGCTTCATCAGTATTTGTGCTGCGTTCCATTCAAAGTCAGATGTGGGATGTTCTGACTTGATATCTCTGATCTTCGACAATAAAGGCATTCCATTGCTCGATGTTTGGAAGGTGATGTATAAGGGAACAAAACGTAAACCCTAATATAAACCTTAACCCTGTACACCTACACCTACCCATACCTCAACCTCAGTACCAGCAAATGTGAATCTTGTGAGAATTTTGCTAAACATTTAGTTACACAATAAGTAATACTATATTGCATGTACAGTTGAAGTCAGAAGTTTACATACACATTAGCCAAATACATTTAAACTCGTTTTTCACAAGTCCTGACATTTAATCGTAGAAAACATTCCCTGTCTTAGGTCAATTAGGATCACTACTTATTTTTAACTTGGGTCAAACGTTTTGGATAGCCTTCCACAAGCTTCTCACAATAAGTTGCTGGAATTTTGGCCCATTCCTCAAGACAGAACTGGTGTTAGAGAATCAGGTTTGTAGGCCTCCTTGCTCGCACATGCTTTTTCAGTTCTGCCCACAAATTTTCTATCGGATTGAGGTCAGAGCTTCGTGATTGCCACTCCAATACCTTGACTTTGTTGTCCTCAAGCCATTTTACCACAACTGTGGAGGTATGCTTGGGGTCATTGTCCATTTGGAAGACCCATTTGTGACCAAGCTTTAACTTCCTCTCTGATGACTTGAGATGCTGCTTCAATATATCCACATCAATTTCATTCCTCATGATGCCATCTATTTTGTGAAGTGCACCAGTCCTGCCTGCAGCAAAGCATCCTCACAACATGATACTGCCACCCCCATGCTTCATTGTTGGGATGGTGTTCTTCAGCTTGCAAGACTCACCCTTTTTCCTCCAAACATAACAATGGTCATTATGGCCAAACAGTTCAATCATTTGAATAGACCAGAGTACATTTCTCCCAAAAGTAAGATCTTTGTCCCTATTGCAAACTGTAGTCTGCCTTTTTTTTCATGGCAGTTTTGGAGCAGTGACTTCTTCCTTGCTGAGCAGCCTTTCGGGTTTTGTCAATATAGGACTTGTTTTACTGTGGATATACACTCACCTAAAGGATTATTAGGAACACCTGTTCAATTTCTCATTAATGCAATTATCTAATCAACCAATCACATGGCAGTTGCTTCAATGCATTTAGGGGTGTGGTCCTGGTCAAGACAATCTCCTGAACTCCAAACTGAATGTCAGAATGGGAAAGAAAAGTGATTTAAGCAATTTTGAGCGTGGCATGGTTGTTGATGCCAGACGGGCCGGTCTGAGTATTTCACAATCTGCTCAGTTACTGGGATTTTCACGCACAACCATTTCTAGGGTTTACAAAGAATGGTGTGAAAAGGCAAAAACATCCAGTATGCGGCAGTCCTGTGGGCGAAAATGCCTTGTTGATGCTAGAGGTCAGAGGAGAATG
Organism: Moxostoma hubbsi; assembly: GCA_032164185.1. Taxonomy (NCBI): domain Eukaryota; kingdom Metazoa; phylum Chordata; class Actinopteri; order Cypriniformes; family Catostomidae; genus Moxostoma; species Moxostoma hubbsi. The sequence continues at coordinate 4,922,255 of JAVLUX010000007.1, forward strand.
GGCCGACTGATTCAAGCTGATAGAAGAGCAACTATGACTGAAATAACCACTCGTTACAACCGAGGTATGCAGCAAAGCATTTGTGAAGCCACAACACGCACAACCTTGAGGAGGATGGGCTACAACAGCAGAAGACCCCACCGGGTACCACTCATCTCCACTACAAATAGGAAAAAGAGGCTACAATTTGCAAGAGCTCACCAAAATTGGACAGTTGAAGACTGGAAAAATGTTGCCTGGTCTGATGAGTCTCGATTTCTGTTGAGACATTCAGATGGTAGAGTCAGAATTTGGCGTAAACAGAATGAGAACATGGATCCATCATGCCTTGTTACCACTGTGCAGGCTGGTGGTGGTGGTGTAATGGTGTGGGGGATGTTTTCTTGGCACACTTTAGACCCCTTAGTGCCAATTGGGCATCGTTTAAATGCCACGGCCTACCTGAGCATTGTTTCTGACCATGTCCATCCCTTTATGTCCACCATGTACCCATCCTCTGATGGCTACTTCCAGCAGGATAATGCACCATGTCACAAAGCTCAAATCATTTCAAATTGGTTTCTTGAACATGACAATGAGTTCACTGTACTAAAATGGCCCCCACAGTCACCAGATCTCAACCCAATAGAGCATCTTTGGGATGTGGTGGAACGGGAGCTTCGTGCCCTGGATGTGCATCCCACAAATCTCCATCAATTGCAAGATGCTATCCTATCAATATGGGCCAACATTTCTAAAGAATGCTTTCAGCACCTTGTTGAATCAATGCCACATAGAATTAAGGCAGTTCTGAAGGCGAAAGGGGGTCAAACACAGTATTAGTATGGTGTTCCTAATAATCCTTTAGGTGAGTGTAGATACTTGTCTACCTGTTTCCTCCAGCATCTTCACAAGGTCCTTTGCTGTTGTTCTGGGATTGATTTGCACTTTTTGCACCAAACTACGTCCATCTCAGTGCTTCACCTTCCTGAGCAGTATTATGGCTGTGTGGTCCCATGGTGTTTATACTTGTGTATTATTGTTTTTACAGATGTACGTGGTCCTTCAGGTGTTTGGAAATTGCTCCCACGGATGAACCAGACTTGTAGAGGTCCACATTTTTTTTTCTGAGTTGTTGGCTGATTTCTTTTGATTCCCCCATAATTTTAAGCAAAGAGGCACTGAGTTTGAAAGTAGGCCTTAAAATACATCCACAGGTACACCTCCAATTCAGTACACCTCCTATCAGAAACTAATTGGCTAATTGTCTAAAGGCTTGACATCATTTTCTGGAATTTTTCAAGCTGCTTAAAGGCACAGTTGACTTAGTGTATGTAAACTTCTGACCCACTGGAATTGTGATATAGTCAATTAAAAGTGAAACAATCAGTCTTTAAATAATTGTTGGAAAAATATCTATGTCATGCACAAAGTAGATGTCCTAAACAACTTGCCAAAACTATAGTTTGCTAATATGAAATCTGTGGAGTTGTTAAAAAACGAGTTTTATTGACTTCAACCTAAGTGTATGGGTCACATATTCCCTGTTGTCTTTTGTTTTTGTGCTTTTATGTTGAAATTCTTGTTTAGTTCCTGTTTCCTGTTTTTGTAGTCCTTTGTAGTTTCATTTTACGATTGGTTTTCCCCTTATTGTTTCCACAGGTGTTCTTTGTTCCCTTGTATATTCAAGCCCTTGTTTCCCCCAGTTAGTTTGCCAGTTCTCACATGTGTTGTCATGTTCTGTGCCTGGTTTCCTGCATTTTATTATATTCTGAGTTACCTTTTTTATAATTTGTTTCATTAAAGCTACACTTGGATCCTCATGCTTTGCCTGCCTCGTCACAGTATGTTAACTTCTGACTTGAACCTGTATTTCAGTGTTCGTACATAGTAGTTAAAACGGGTTGGGACCAAAACCAAAGTGGGACCAAATGTATTATTATGTAATGTAGGAACTTTTACTTATTGATGCTTTTTATTAGCTTCAAATCAATATTTATGATAAACTTTGTACATCTCCCTGGATTCCCAACTTCAAGTGGAGTTCCATTGCATTTTACCATGTAGGAAGTTGAAACTACCCACATGATTGCTGTGTGATTGACGACTGAAGGGGTAAGTGAGGGAGTCATCTACATGATCATTATAATCCTGTTGAAGGGTGATGGGTGGTCCAGCCTGTTTCAAATCACCTGTCTTTTCCATCCATACACAGACACTTTGCGTGTAAATACCACATAACAATATCACTTAATAATTTGATAATAGGTTTGATAATGCGTGTGGGAATAGATTGTTTTACAGTTATAACTTAAATGACATTAATTAATCTTTGATAAAAGCAGAAATCAATATCATTTATCAATAACTGCTGAGCTCATCCATGTTTTCATAATTCAGATCCCCACTGTCATTGTCTTAACCCTCCTTTGGTATTAAAAAAAAGGCACTTTCCTTTGGAATTTGTGCCATCTGGTGAACAAAATATAAATAACATGACTTGAAATCCATGTCATGCCAGTAACAGCCAGTAGATGACTGTAGCCACCTACTGTGTAGTGTGATTTTATTTTTTATCACAAGATATGCATTTGGATATATATATATATATATATATATATCAAACTATTATTTGTCAAAGTTTAGCTTTTAAAATTGATTTGAAGTGTCAGTTTTTGCAGTTTATGTCATTATGCTATCATCAAACCTGACAGTTGTGTTACAAGAGAAGACACAGAACAAGCATTTTTCTACCAATCGTTTATTTCAAACACAAAAATGTAATAACTCAAAGTAAATGCATAATAAGGTCAAGAAAATTAATATATTAAACAGAAATTAACTGCAAAATTCGGAAAATTCAATTATAGTATAAAACAGAGTAAACATTTAGCATTTTCAAACTTTCTATAATAAAAACATATTTTGCATATGTGTTTGTTTTGTTTGCAAGTGTGTGAGTGTGTCAGATTGCTTTCGTGAGCTGTAATGCCAACAATGCCCAAAAAAGGTTGCAGAGCCCTGGTTCTCTCTCACTCTGTGTGTGTGTGTTCTGCATTGTGAGTGTGTTGCCCTCTCAACCTTTCATTTATGAGTGTATGTGTTTAGCATTGTGGCTGATTTCTTTGTGAAATGTAATTTAAATTATTTATTTGATACAAATGTAAAAAAAAAAATAGAAATACAAAAAAAGCTCTGTGTTATAGTCTCACCAGTTCATTTGTAAGTGGGTGTGTATGTTTTGCACTGAACATGTTTTAAAGTCTCACCCTATAATTTCTGTCTTTTTTTTTTGTTGTTGTTCTGAATTGTTTGGTGTTACGAACGTGGCTGACGAGGAGTGAAGATCTACGTGCAGCTTTATTGAAAATTAACCAAAGACAAACGAATGGTGAACACAGGAACAAACAAAACATCCACGATGGGAAAACAAAAGATATAAAACACGAAAAACATCCACGACGGGCTCAGGCAGGATCATACATGACATATACATTTCATTATATAACGTTCAACAACCGACCACGAATGAACAAACAACAGGGCTTAAATACACATGGATAATGATACACAGGTGAGAACAATCAATGGCTGCTGGCAGTGATGAGGGTAGGGAATTATGTGAATTGTAGTCCGGGACAGATGGCAAGTGAGAAACACAGGGCAGACAACAGGGAATCGTGACATTTGGTCTTTCCCATTCATTTTCAATGGTCAGTCCATTTTGACCATGAATACCAAATGCTTCGGGGGGTTGTTTAATGACCACTTAGACTTACTGAATCAAGCCCTTTTATTTCTTTCTTTCTTTTTGTATGTTCAGAGGGCAAATTAAGGAAAAGTCACCAAGTCTTGTACTGCTCAGAAAAAGGAAATCATTTTTATTAAAAAAATGACTTTGGTCAAAAATTACCAAATACCATAGAGGGTTAATTAATTGCATCATTTGCAATGGTCTTTCCATAAAAATACATGTTGCTTTTTTTTTTTTTTTTTTTTTTTTTACACAAAATTAACTTTAATTAATGAAGCATTCATTTGTGCAAAACTTTAGAACTTTTCATGATTAAAATAAGGGAAAAACTTGTTTCACACACATTTCTGTCTCTTGCTCTCTTTCTGTGTCTTTTGTATTCAGCAGATCATCTTCAGTTTCACTGTGTTGTGCTCACAGCATGTACCTGCATTCCTTGCATAGCTGCATCTAATGTGTTGCGAGTCTTCAGCTGCCCGCAAACACCCAGTACAGGGAAGAATTGTATTTGAACAAGCTCCAGAAGAAATTCTGGCATGAGCAGTTGCTTAGTAAGGCTTAGATAAATGTATAGCAGTCTAATCATTTATTTCTCAAAAATTTTGTTATTTAATCATGCAAGTTCAGGAAGGTATCTTGCCAAAATAAAGATCCATTTATACACTATCAGGAGAGATAATCAACTGAGCTTTCCCTGCAGTGTAGATTTTTACATTTTCTGAGTGGTGTTTTCCTATACAAAACCATCATGATTGTCATAGTCAGGGATGTAGTGGAGGCTAAATGCCGTTTACGCACCTCCTAAAATTCGGAAATAGCGTTTACCCACCTCCAATGTGCGTTTATCCACCTCTAAATTGCGTTTATCCACCTCCTAAATAGCCTATAGTTCCTAAGTCATTTTAAATTAAGCTTATGCCGTTTTAGTTTTATATTGTTCATTATTAGTTTCATAGGTTGTTAAACCTAAGACGAAGTCTTTCATATTGCGCTGCATTACTGTCAGTGTTGACCAATCTCTTGCGTAGCCAGCAAGCAGCAGACTGCATCAAGATTCATCAGTCACTAGCCCAAAGTATACATAAGACATGATTTTTGAACACTTCATTGAGTTTTGTTTTGTAGAATAAATATTTGTAAAAGATTTTCGTTTTGTATAAATTGTATCTTAATTTTGATCAATGTTTTATCAGCCAACTGCCTGTAGGCTATTTAATAAATAAGAAGCAAATATATAGCAGACAATGTAAGGCGCCGGCGATCACTTGCATTGCACGTGAACTGGAGGGCGCTGAAACTCAGCTTGTGCCTCACAGATTTGAGAAATATAGGCTATGGCTATCTATTATAAAAAGCTTGAAATGTTTTACTATTAAACGAAACTATTCAAAACGAAAAGAAATAGGCTACTCTCTGATTATGTAATCAAATGTGCATTTCTCTCTGGCATTCATGGCGAGTCCGCATCGTCAACTTCATCTTTGCAGCGGCACAGAAAACGTCTCAGGTTACATGTGTAACCCTTGTTCCCTGAAAAAAGCGGAACGAGATGCTGCGCTTTGCTAAGCGCTATGGGGAACAATCTTATTGTGAGCAGCTTTGAATATGTGTGTAACACGTCAATGAAAATTGACTGGAATTTATAGCCTCGGCTGGTGAGATCATTGAATGCACCTGTGACTAGGCTATAAATAGAGGCGTCACCAGAGTGTCGTCAGATATTTTTCTGAAGAGCAGTCCTGGGACGTCCCAGTGCGGCAAAGAAGCGCAGCATCTCGTTCCGCTTTTTTCAGGGAACAAGGGTTACACATGTAACCCGAGACGTTCCCTTTACAAAAAGCTTCACTATGATGCTGCGCTTTGCTAAGTGCTATGGGGAACGGAATACCCACGCCGCCGCACTGGGGCTGTCCGGACCCCTACAGTTGTGAAGTGTGCTCACAAAAAACACGAGAGGTCTAAGACATGAGCTTGAGATGTTGACTCAAGGGCGTAAGAGCCCGGAGTAGCTAAAACATCTAAACCATAAAATTTGATGAATGTGTGCAGAAAGGACCAGCCTGCCGCATCACAAACATGTTCAGACATGGGCTTGAGACATCGACCCAAGGGCAAACAGCCCGGGGTAGCTAAAACATCTAAACCAAAAAAATTTGATGAACGTGTGCGGAAAGGACCAGCCTGTCGCATCACAAACTTGTTCAGGCATAAGGATCTAAATTGTAAGATTTAGGAATGTGTATGAAAAGGACCCGCCTGCCGTACACAAACCTTCTTAGACTTGAGATCATAAAGGAACACAAGGGAATCCAGATATGGGGCCTGAAGAATGTGTGCGGGAAGGACCAGCCTGCCACATCACAAACTTGTTCAGGCATGAATCGCAAGATTCTAGGAATGTGTACAGAAAGGACCAGCCTGCCGTACACAGACCATCTTAAACTTGAGATCAGAAATGAACTCAGGGGCATGGGAGCCCAGACATAGGGCCTGAAGAATGTGTGCGGAAAGGACCAGCCTGCCGCATCACAAACTTGTTCAGGCATAAAAAGAGTTTAGCCAATAAAGTCTGAGACTGTGCGCGGAAAGGAACTAGCCTGCCGCAACACAAACCCAACTAAAACTCCTACCCCCGGACCATGAGAACACAGGAATGTGTGCAGAGAGGGCCAGCCTGCTGCATCACAAACTTGTAGAGGCATGGGGTTGAGATGTCGACTCGAGGACGTAAGAGCCTGGAGTAGCGTGAACATCTAAACTATAGAACTTGATGAATGTGTGCGGAAAGGACCAGCCTGCCGCATCACAAACTTGCTGCAGAGGGACACCTCTAGCCAAGGCTTTAGAGGAAGCGACACCTCTGGTGGAGTGAGCCCTGATACCTACTGGCGAAGCTTGACTGTGCGCCTCGTAACACAGGGCAATAGCATCCCTCACCCAATGTGACGTAGTCGGTTTGGTAGTGGCCGCCCCTTTGTTGCGGCCCCAAAAACAGACAAACAACTGCCCTGACTTACGCCACTGGCTAGTGCGGTGGACATAAGTCTGAAGGGCACAGACAGGACAGAGTCGGTTAAAAACGGCGGGGAGCAGAAGGCTTCCAGAGTGACAGGATGTACTGTCGAAAAAGGCACCTTGGGGAGATAGACTGGATGCGGATATAGAATAGCTTTTAGCTGTACCTGGGGCAAATTCTAAACAGGCCGGCAAAACAGACAGAGCCTGTAGATTCCCAACCCTCTTGAGAGAGGTAATCGCCATAAGAAAGACCATCTTTAGAGTCAGAAGTCTGTCAGATGCTGACTCTAGAGGTTCAAAGGGGGTCTCAACTAGACCTTCCAGGACTATTGCCAAGTCCCAGGAAGGAGTTCTAGTCCTGACAGGGGGCCTCAACCGCATGGCTCCACGAATGAAGCGAGCGAGCAGAGGATGTCTCCCTACAGGCACCCCATCGATCAGGGCATGGCAAGCCGAAATGGCGGCCACATAGACCCTGAGAGTGGCGGGGCATATGCCTGCTGACAGTTTTCCTTGCAGAAAACCCAGAACTGAAACAATTTGGCAGTTAACTGGATCTGCATCATGTGAACTGCACCACTTTTCAAAGACACCCCACTTATTGGCGTAAATTCTTCTAGTGGAAGGGGACTTGCACTAAGAATGGTTTTGATAACCTCAGGCGACAGCCCTGTGTTCCTCAGTTGGTACCCTTCAGGGGCCAAACATGAAGATTCCACAGTTTGAGACGGGGATGAAGTATCATCCCCTGTGCCTGAGACAGAAGATCCTTCCTGATCGGAATCGCCCAAGGCGAGCCGTCGAGGAGGAGCATCAGTTCTGAGAACCAAGTCCTGTTCGGCCAATAAGGCGCTATCAGCAAGAGGCAAGACCCTTGTTGGCGAACTCTGGCTAAGACCCCGGGAGCAGAGAAACCGGGGGAAATGCATACAGGTGCATTCTGGGCCATGTATGTGCCATTGCTTCCAGACCCAGGGGGGCTGGGTGACTCAGAGAGAAGTAGAGGGGACATTGCGCAGTCTCTTGAGAGGTGAAGAGGTCCACTTCTGCACTGTAAAATTCCTCCCAAATTTATTCCACTACCTCGGGGTGGAGTTTCCACTCCCTGCACCAAGACATGGCAGCCTCAGGAGGAGGTATTTCAGGGCCAGAAATACAGCCATCAACCCGAGACAGTGACTGTGACAACCGAGCTGACGACCCTCCTATCCCCTTAAGCTGGACGACCACTTAAGGCCGCTACCCCGCCCGTCGGGGAGGCGTCTGTCATTAGCAACCTGCGACAACAAGACGCACTTAGTGTGGGACCCAAGGCAGAAAACCGGGGTCTGAACCACGTAGAAAGGGAACGAAGCCTGAGGCGCATAACCCTTATTAGCCTAGGGGTTTTGGCCCTTGGAAGAAAAACCCCTGGCTTTGAGCCACAACAACAACGGTCTCATGAGCAGAAGGTCCAGAGGGATCACCGAGGACGTGGTCGCCCTGAGACCTGGAAATCGTTGATACTGATTAACAGTGCAACCTTGGCCTAGCCTGACTTTGCTCAGGGTGATTTGAATGGAGTCAATCCTAGCGGGAGACAGTTGTGCCCGCATTGTGATTGAACTCCATACGATGCCCCGATAGACAGTGTTCTGGGTGGGAGAGAGGACGCTTTTCTTGGTGTTGAGCCTCAACCCCAGCGAAACCGAAGCTAAGACGATGTCCCTGTGCTGAACTGCCAGTTCCTGGAACTGCGCTAGGATCAGCCAGTCGTCTAGACAATTCAGAATGCAGATGCCCCGGAGTCACAAGGAGCCAGCGCTACATCATGCATTGTGAATGTGTGGGTAAAAAGGGCTAGGCCGAATGAAAGAACCTGACACTGGAAGACTTCGCCCCCGGAAGCGAACCTCAGGAACTTTCCATGTTGTGGCAGAACTTCTAAATGAAGTATAGAAGTGCATCACAAGATCGATGGTGACCAGCCAAACGAGTTGTAGGGCTTGAGACATGACCGTCTTGATAGGCATCATCTAGGACTTGAACACCCATGGGCAGTTCAAGCTTTAAGATCTAAGCCAGACGCCACCCCTCACCCTCCATGGGAAACAGGAAGTATTTTGTGTAATAACCCAACTCTCTCTCTGGAAGGGGAACACATACCATGGCCCCTTTAACCAGGAGATTTGAGTTTTTTTTTTTTTTTTTTGCTATTCATAGCAGACATAAAAAGAATTCCGGTTTACGGTAGTGAGACCACACCATTGAAACACGGAAAGGCGGCGAGCACTTCCTGTTGAGGGGTTGTTGAGTGTTCCGTGTCCTGGACTTAAGGCAGGAAGCAACGGTACACCCAACTTTCTGTTGGAAAACTCTGTCACCCGAAACACCAAGGGTGGCGGGAGTGAAGGGTTTTCTTGAGGGTATCGGGAGGGCCGAAGTGAATAAAACACACGCCCCTTCCCGAAGGGGACTACCCCCAAAAGGTTGGGTACAAGACCATCAGGGTTTCTTCCTTTTTGGAAATTATAGCCCTGAGGTCTTGCTTAGGGGGCTGCTGAGGACGACGAGCCTGTCCCCTGTCTCTGCGAGGGGGAGCACGACTCGCCACGCTCTGATTTTGCGCTTCCCTCCTAACAGCCTCGGGGCGAGACCAGGTGGCCGACGGCCCCGCCCTCTGAGTGTGGCGAGGAAAAAACTGCCCAAAGGCTTCCTCGTGGCCTTTTGCCTCCTGAAATCTGGAGATAACTGAGTTCATGGCATCTCCAAGCGTTTCACCCGCACTCAGGTCTTTTAGCAGATCAGCCTGGTAAGCCTGTAACAGCCATGGTGTGCAGCGCTGCACCAGCCTGACCTGCTGCTTGATAAGCCCTTCCCACTAGCATGGAGGTAGTTCTGCATGGCTTAGAGGGGAGGGCGGGGCTTTTTAGTGATGACGCCGAACCCGGCGAGAGATAGCCCGCAAGCGTCTCTTCAACCGGCGGCAACATTTAATAACCTTTTGCGTCAGCGCCCACGATAGTCGAGTATAACTACGTCGAGGGCACGTGAACGCGCGAGGTATAAGGTTTTCTCCATGAACGAGCGAGCTCGTCGTGGAGATCATCAAAGAAGGGAAGGGACTGATAAGGCGTTCCCTTCCCTCGGCCACCAGACATAAATCTGTCCTCTAATTTGGAGTGTTTGGGGGTTTCTTGGTCGCGTGGCCAGTCTCATTAAAGCCTGGCCACTGCATGAGTGATCACGTCGAGCAACTCCTCAGAAGATTTAAAATCGCGTTTGGAATGCTATAAATTCCAGTCAATTTTCATTGACGTGTTACACACATATTCAAAGCTGCTCACAATAAGATTGTTCCCCATAGCGCTTAGCAAAGCGCAGCATCATAGTGAAGCTTTTTGTAAAGGGAACACCAGTTTATTAATAAACAATTAAATGTCTCCTTGCTATTTTTGACACATTAATAATTACTTTGTGGCAAGCTTTATGCGTGCGGGCGTGCGCTTGAGTGCGGCTCTATTAGGCTACGTTAACGCTCATCCATCCTGTATAGCCTATTTAAGTAATTAAATTAATATAGGGGCGATTTGTCCACTAATGGCTAAAATGAACAACTACTAGTCGATTAGAAAAAAAACTTTAGTCGGAGGCAGGCAGCCCTTATTCTACATATTTTCGAACCAGCAGGTCATTCTGGGTTGAGCGAGCGACCCTGAGCGTAATGATAATCGATTAAGACAAAAGTAAAAAATTATTTGATTCCAGCTTGTTAAATGTTCGTTGTGGACAAAACGAGACATTTGAGGATGTCATCCTCCTGGGCTTTTGGGAAAAACGGATCCACATTTTTCATGACTTATTATAGACCAAACAACTAATCGATTAATCAAGAAAATATTCAACAGATTAATCGACTATGAAAATAATCCCTAATCAGTACAAGTGCATTGCATTGGAAGCCCTGGATATAAGCCTCCCTCTCTATCTCTCTTAAATATTTTAGTTCTCTCTGTTTTGTCATTTAGTAAACTTTATAGATTTCAACCATATTATTCCTTCTTGAGTCTCTTTAACAAGAACTTAAATGAATGTATGAATTGGATAGTGATTGTGTGACCTATGATGAGGGAACAACCAGTGATACCCTTGGAAGTACCATCAAATGATAGCCTATAGCGATGTCATCAGGATACACATACACCGGTAGGCAGTGGCCCACTTTACCGGGTGACCACGTCGTGGTCCACCAGAATTTATAGTTTACCCACCTCTTTTTTTACCACTACACCTCTGGTCATAGTGTTGCTATGTGGTTGCTAATATTTTCTAAATGTGGTTTATGCACATTGCTGTGTTGTTGCTAAGGAGTTTTGAGTGTTTTTTTAGAACATCGTTATGTGGTTTACTAGGGAGATGTGGGTGGTAATGACGGTGTTGTTATGCAGTTGCTAGTTGTTGGTTTTCAGCACGTTGCTATGTGGTTGTTAAGGTTTGCTGTGTGGTTGCTAGGATGTTCTGAGTGTTTTTTTTAGCACATTGCTATGCTGTTTGCTAAGGTGTTGTGGATGGTTGCCTTGGTGTTGCTATGCCGTTGCTGAGGTGTTCTGAGTGGTAATTTGAGTTAGAGATTTTCTCAAATAACTAACCCCGAGTATGAGCAATAGAAATGCTTGTAAACACCACTAATTATAAACATTCTTTTTCCTGTCTCTTTCTTTGTTTTACCATTTTTAAGGCAATCTCTCCTTGGTAACATTATACACAACTGCCATATTTATAACTGCACATAAACTCTGTCACTGACATGGGCGGTCCGTTCCCACCAGGAACCTTTGAAAGTAGTTTTTATTTAGGCCCATATGGAGCCAATCATGTCTGGCTGTTTTTGACGTCACCATCATGTGACAGTGTCTTTGGGTGGCTGCTGGGATGCGTGAGGTTTGTTTGAAGCTCTGGCCGCTCTGAAGACGCATCTGTGCGATTTTCCCCCTCGCCCTTTCATTCACTTGCTTTCATCCCACTGCGCGCGCAGACATCAAGGGACATTCCATGCAAACATGTTATTTTGCAGTGATGTCATCGCCGTGGGGAGTTCTGTTTTGTCTGACGGCCAGTGCTGCCGGAAGAGGGAAAGGCTCAGACTCATTTTTAGCAAAGCTCCAATATAATCATGAAATGCCATAACCCAGCGGTCAGGCTGCCTAAAAACACTCGCAGCCTACATTCTGCTGTTTATGCTCTGCAGTCTCCACATCAAGCACTTTCTTCAATCCAGACTCTACAATGCAAGCAAGTAGCGCAACAAACTGGAACAATCCCATTATAACCGAAGGTGTCTAGACTGTCATCATGCAAATTATTTTAATGTTTGTCATCTGGCAAACATTAAAATACAGGAACAAGCAGGGCTGCATTAATGCACGGGCTTACCTGGGCTTAAGCCCAGGGCCCCAGGCTGAGGGAGGGCCCCAGTGATGCTGGAAAAATGATAGCATCACCGCATTTTATAATGAGTTGACTGTTCCCTTTACGGTTACGCTTTATCACTTTGCTTTGAATGCATATGCAAGTGCTGCAAGCCCTGCACGAGAAGTGTCAGTCAAACCTCTAAGAAAAATCAAGTCAAATAAAAATGACAGCTCACAGCATATTTTAACGCAGGCCTGTGTGAAGATACAGAAGATGGTGAAGGAAAATGCAATCACCACCACCTCTTGTTAGGTCATATGCTAATTAGATGAATAATTAACTTATTTTTCTTTGTAATAATAACATAGTCGAGCTCCCAATAGTTAGCCACCACACACCTTGTCTAATTCAGCAGTATCTCAAAAAAGAGTGCTGTTGTCATGCAGTTGAATCAGCATGGCTATGATTTGGCCATAGGCCTTAATCTTAATTAAAAATGCACAAATAAAATTTGATGATGAACACTTTAAAACGTACCAGTGCAAGCACATTACAATAATGTTTCATGTGTTAACATTAGCCTAGTAATTGCATTAGCTCTCAAGGATAACTGCCATGATGAACCTTTTTTTTTTTTTTTTTACATAATTTATTAATCTTGGTTAATGTTAATAAAATGTTGCACTTTTATGAAGGTAAATTAATGCCTAAAAGATTTGCATGTGTACAGTAAAACCATAACCTTAAGGTAAATATTTTAGTAAATGTTTAATCTTTTAAAATCACATTGTGATGAGTAGTAGGGCGTGGCAGGCGCTGAATCAGCTGATCAGCGGGAGAGCGAGATAAGGAACAGCCGGAGATGCTGGTTAGAGAGAGAGAGAGACCCACACGGCCACGTTGAATGTGTGTCTGTGTTTTTTATATTGGTTTTATGTTGAGTTTTTCATTAATCTTTTATGTTGACTGTTCCGCTGGTTCCCGCCTCCTCCTCACCATACAAATCAGCACTGTAGCAGAGTCATTTGGGTTCCTGGGCATTACATCTCACAGGACCTAAAATGGGAAACCCAAATTGACTCCACTGTGAAAAAGGCCCAGCAGAGGTTGTACTTCCTTTGCCAGTTGAGGATGTTCAACCTGCCACAGGTACTGCTAATATAGTTCTACTCCGCAGTCATTGAGTCTGTCCTCTGTACTTCAAAAACTGTTTGCTTTGGTTCAGCTGCGAAATCGGACATCAGAAGACTGCTGAGTGGATTATTGGCTGTAACTTGCCCTCCTTTCAAGAACAGTACACTTTCAGAGTGAGGAAAAAGGCTGTAAAAGTCACTCTGGACCCCATTCACCCTGCCCACTACCTTTTTGAACTGTTGCCTTCTGGCCGACGCTTCAGAGCTCTGAGCACCAGAACTGTCAGGCACTGGAACAGTTTTTTCCCTCAGGCCATCCACCTCACGAACATTTAAAACTGCCCCATTGAGCAATAATTAATGTACATTACACAGATTTGTACATAAGTGTATATATATATATATATATATATATATTCCAGAACAGAAATGCATATTTTTCTGTGTCAGAAAAACAGTACAAACAGCAGAAACTGAGCTTTTCCAAAAGCCTTTTTGCAAACGGTGAATATGTGTCGCGTGAGTGGATGCTCTATTCTCCTTCGAAGGGATGAATATTTTGTTTTGTGTGCCTCCTGTTTTCTGAGAAGAAAGATTCCCCATTTTCTGCTTGTGGCTTTAATGAATGAAAGAATGCACAACAGTGTGTGGCCGACCATGAGAGTTCCGAGTCACATCGCAGGTTTGTGTTTGTGTGGGTATATCGAACTGCAAAGAAAGGGCAGATTGACATCAAACTATGAGAACAGTTTCAGATAGTATGCCACTACTGGGCCAGTGCACTCGAAAGAGTCATGGCTGTTGTAAAGTTCCTAGCTGAGTATTTTTGGTTAGCAAAATAATGGCAATTAAATGGGATTGCTTGAATTAATTAGCCAATTTGATCCATTCCATTCCTTGCTTGCTTTGGTTGAGGCAATCCATCATACTTGTCAACCATTACTTTTTTGTGCAGTTAATGGGAGAAAAGGTTTACTCAGAAATAATTAACAGAAACAAACTGGCAAAATATTTTTCTATAAGTGTTGACTCAACTCCAGATATTGCACATACTGATCAATTGACTGTTATTATCTCACCTGAGGGTGTGATACAAGAGCGGTGTAACACAGATCATATTCATGGGCAAGGAAAAGGCGAGAAACCGGCTTAACATATAAACTAAAGGTTTAATGGAAAACTCAAAAGACAAACACATAATAAGACGGACGTCCGTAATTGAGCTCTCTCTCTCGATCGCCGTCTGCGAGTGGCCTTTATCCCTCTTGACGGCTTAATTAGCCTAATACGGGACCGGGCGTGCGTAGTCACGCGCCGGTCCCGCCCTCCACCGTGCCACAAGCGGTTTGTAAACTTTTTGCCAATACAAAGTCACACCAGTGAGTCCATTTTGAATTCAGTCATTGGAGTTTTGAACGAAATGAACTTTGACATGCAAAACTGCAGAGGTCAGTGATATGACAAGGCCAGCAATATGACTGGCTTGTATAAAGGAGTCCAGGCTCGTATATGGGAGATCAACCCCTTGGCAGAATGGGTTTCATGTGCTGCTCATTCTTTAAACTTAGTCAGAGTAAATATAGTGGACTGTTGCCTAGAGACAAATGGGTTTTTCAGTTTCGTTCAGAACCTTTTCAACTTTTTCTCAAAGTCTACTTGGCATTGGCAAATTCTAACTGCTGGCCTGCTGTGCAATGACAGGGGGAGAATGGAGACAAGATGGTCAGCACATGCCCAGGTGGTACATGCATTGTATATAAACTATGAAAACTCTTAAAATAATTGCAGAGGATGAAAATAAGAATATGACTACACACAGTGATGCAGTAACCCTCCATAACCAAATGGATAACCTTGAGATAGCTTTCCTTTCTACTATGTGGGACACTATTCTAAGGCGTTTTCAAAATGTCAGTGAGTACCTGTAAAAAGTTGACATGGACCTGTCAGGTGCACATGAGCTCATTACATCACTGAGAGACTTTATCTCTGGTCTCCGTGGTCAGTTTGACATGTTTGAGTGGAGGGCAAATTAAATGTCTCAAAAGTGTATCACATAAGTACAAGGCAGACACACAGAGAACCTGACGGTGTAAAAAAACAAGTGGACAAGTCGTCAGAACAAGATTGTGATATTGCAATGTCAGGTAGACATACTGTACATTTTTTGGCAACGTTTTTACGTTTACGTTTGTTGCAGAGGTAAGGTAAGCAAGAGATGTGAATCCTATAAAGGACTGGACACATTTGGATTTTTGAACAAGGTCGCTAAACTCTCACCAGAACAACTTTCAAAAGAAATATAGCTGTGACTTCAAATCAAATCAAATCACTTTAATGTCACACAACTATGTACACGAGTGCAACAGTAGGTGAGTCTTGTGTGCAGTTCCGAGCAACATAGCAGTCATGACAGTGACGAGATATATACCAAATTACAATAAACAACATATTTACACAACAGAATTTACATATCAAATATACATATACTTACACAACACAATGCACACAATATGGAATGCACATACAATAAAAATAAAAAGTATATAAAAAAAATATATGTACTGTAGTTGTATTGTGGAGAATATAATTATGACAGTCCAGTGTGAGATAGTAAGATTAATAAAGTGCAGTGCTGGTGCATATTGATCATGAGAGATCAAGTGTTCAAAAGTCTGATTGCTTGGGGGAAGAAGCTGTCATGTAGTCAGCTAGTGCGGGTCCTGATGCTGCGATACCGCCTGCCTGATGGAAGCAGTGAGAGCAGCCCATGACTCGGGTGGCTGGAGTCTCTGATGATCCTCCAAGCTTTTTTCACACACCGCCTGTTATATATGTCCTGGAGGGAGGGAAGCTCACCTCCGATGATGTTTCTGGCAGATCGCACCACCCTTTGCAGGTCTTTGCGTTTGTGGGCGGTGCTATTGCCGTACCAGGCGATGCAGCCAGTCAGGATGCTCTCTACAGTACTGGTGTAGAACCGTGTGAGGATGTGATGGTTCATTCTAAACTTCCTCAGCCGTCTCAGGAAGAAGAGGCGCTGGTGAGCCTTCTTCACAACGGCCTCAGTGTGGACGGACCATGTGAGTTCCTCAGTAATGTGGACACCAAGGAACTTGAAACTGCTGACTCTCTCCACCGGTGCTCCATTAATGGTGATGGGGCTGTGTTCTCTGTCTTTCTTCCTGAAGTCCACCACAAGCTCCTTGGTTTTACTGATGTTGAGGGAGAGGTTGTGCTCCTGTCAGAGTGTACACCTCCTCTCTGTAGGCTGTTTCATCATTGTCAGTGATCAGATCTACCACCGTCGTATCGTCAGCAAACTTAATGATGGCATTGGAGCTATGTGTCGCCACACAGTCATGTGTGTAAAGGGAATACAGGAGTGGGCTGAGAACACAGCCCTGCGGGGCTCCAGTGTTGAGGGTCAGTGATGAGGAGATGTTGCTGCCCATTCTAACCACCTGACGTCTGCCTGACAGGAAATCCAGGATCCAGCTGCACTGCAAGCTTTTTATTCCCAGAGCCCGGAGTTTCACATGAATGCTGAGCTGTAGTCTACAAACAGCATTCTCACATATGTGTTCCTTTTTTCCAGATGGGAGAGAGCAGTGTGTATTGTAGATGCAATGGCATCATCAGTGGAGTGGTTGTTGCGGTAGGCAAACTGCAATGGGTCCAAAGAGGTGGGCAAAACAGAGCAGATGTAATCTCTAATCATCCTCTCAAAGCATTTGCTAATGATGGGCGTCATTTAAAAAATGCGTTGTTTCTCGGGTTCGATAATGGAGAGAAACGCGGGAGGTAGTCAACGTTAATAGAAAACGATTGAGAAGGGGAGCTGGTCGCCTTTTACGTTTTCTAAATAAATTCACTGTTGTATCGCAGTGAAAATGAAATGAACCGGTTGTAATACTACACGACTGGAACAAAGCTAAGTTAATCTTACTCTACCGTGGCCAAATGGTGAGGTTAGAAAAACATGGTCTCTCTTTGTCCAGAAGGAGGGAAATTCCTTTGTGTAGATACGTCTCTTTAGAGCGCAGCTCGTGCAGTTGTAGGCAGCGAGGCTTTAAGCAGAGAGAGAGCTAAATCAAATCTGAGCACTGCTTTTGTTAAGAAGATAACGTCATCAGCTTTTGACAAATGACGTTTGAGATTGAGTCCATGGGCGGGACTTCCGGCTGTGAAGCATTCTGGGAAACCGAATTCAATGTCTCCCCTTCGATCATAGAACAAAGGACCATGCTGTCTCTGCTGCCATTTTTAGTGGGGCAAGGCCCTACACTTTGGTACTAAAGCTAATTTTTTAGTGGAAAACACATTGATTTTTCTCTGTTTACACCTCTCATCCACACTGGAGTGGCACTTTCTTCCATAAACTTTCAAAAGAGCTCTCAGTACTGCATATTTGGAACACTTTGAAGTTATGAAATGGAAAACAGAGTTTTCAACCAAAAATGTGTTCATGTGGACATGTTGAGGTAATTAAAAAATAAAAGCCATTAATCATGCCCCAGGGTGGCAACAAGGAATTATCAATCTCAACTTTCATACTGTTCTTCTTTTGTTTTTGGTGATACACATTCTTCGTGCATATGGCTACCTACTGGGCAGGGAGGAGAATTAATAAAAAAAAAAAAATTTGATCTTTTTCTCATCCACACCTGTCATATCAATTCCGAAGACATTGATTGAACCACTGGAGTCTTATGGGTTACTTTTATACTGCATTTATGTGCTTTTTGGAGCTTCGAACATTTGGTCAACATTCACTTATGGACATACAGAGCTGTGATATTCTTCTAAAAATCTACATTTGTGTTCAGCAGATGAAAGAAAGTCATACTCACCTGAGATGGTATAACAGTGAGTAAATGATGAGAGAATTTTTGGATGAACTATCCCTTTAATTGAAAACCTGGTCGACAGGTTCACCTGGCCCATCAACCGTAGACCATCTTGGGCTAACTAATGACGATAAATTGCCTTCTTTGACCAGCTGGACAGCATGTATAGCTGCCACCTTAAGATGGGTTTTGCTGAATTTTCCAGAACCTAGTTGCTATTAATTTTTGGAAAATATATTATTGTGATTAATTAATTAATCAATCATTAATTAAAATTGGTGTAGTTTATTATTTTGCTGTTGACAGTTTTATAAAAACAATATACCACTCAGTATATTTATTTTACATTATAACACAACACATAACCGTGGTGAAATAATGCATGGCCTCTGTTGGCTTATTGCTTTAAAGGTGTACTCAGTCATTTTTTAACCTCATTAAAAAAGTTTAACTCTAATTCTGCAATAGATGTATGAAATCATGAGCACTCACATTAAAATGAAGACTCCAGTCACATCAGTATACTTAAAAAAACTTTTTAAGTCTACATGGAGAGGGTCCAGACATGGGGGCGGCCATTTTAGAATCACATGACCAGCTGAATACTACTCACTTAATCTCAGTAACCGTCCTGTTATTTGACACTTTCACTCACTGATTAAAGTAATCATGACTGTGAATACTACATTTCTACAATGACATCTGAAACTGAAAACTATTGATTTTAAATGATGCTGCATCCAAACCACTAGGTGTCACTGTAAGTCCAAGATGACACAAAGACAAAAGACTGAGTGCACCTTTAACAAAATCACGTGTTTTTTCTTAAACTCACGGATTCCATTGTAGATCTTTTTTTCAAGTTCTTCTGTACTGAACAGAGAAAAGTCCAAACAGCAACACTACTTCATTTAAATTCCCATTTTCTCATTTGCACTTCTTTCTTTTCTATTCAACTTTGAACATTGCAAATGTATCCCCCTAAAAAGCTGAAGTATTAGTTAAAGTAGCATCCACATCCCGAATGAGAATAAGGGCTTTATTGTTGGCTGCAGGTGTTTGCTTGTGCTATTTGCCCTCAGTACAGGATAAGGGAATAATGCATTGTGTAAGCGGACACCCTGAGTCAGTGTAAAGGTGAGAGTGGCAGATGGGTGACATTACATTGCTTAAGACCCTCAACAGAGAGACACACATTAAAACAACAGAGACAAGAGTTATCCACGAGTGGTACAAGCATATCATAACCCCGAGTTAAATTTGAAAATACAGCTGCGGCCAAAAATTAGACCACATTGAAAATCTGGTATTTTACATGATAAAACCTTAAATTAACAGACAGTTAAGATGTGAAATTAGAAATGTTTAAGATGGACTCTATGTCTAGGTCACTAATCAAATAAGATTATCTGTGACATATATCAGGTTAACTCCTGGACACTCTGTTCCAAAGCCTAGAGAGCTGCCTACCTAGACAGCATTTTAAGGCATCATAGTTCCAAAATGTATAGGCAGAAACATTATGATGCCTTATTATACAACTTGTTTTGCCAAAATTCTAAGGGAGCATTGCATGTATCATGTGCAGAGGAGAGTGGAAGCTCCTCTGACAGATGACAGTCAAATCATGAAGATGAACAGGTCCGCAGACAGTGCAGGTAATTATAGTATTGGGTGTCAGGGAGTGTGGCTTTTCCTGGCACCTTGAGCTGTGATAAGATATGATCATAGACTGCTCCCCTCCTGCCTCTGTGCACCTTTAACAAAACAAAGTCTACTGTTGTCTATGCCAAATGTCAACATACTGAAGAAACAATAGTCATATTTCCATCCAAGTTCCGAATGTATTTTTATGCAAAAAAATCAGAATATCACAAAAACAAATTGCAAAAAAGCAGCCCTTCCCATGTGTTCAAGAGAATAAAATCGTCACTTCTGGGGAAATTGACACAAATGGAAGTTGAAGCCACTGTGGCTCTTTTATTAAATGTAAGAAATGATTTAGGGTTTAGCAACACTTCCTGTTCGCTTGCGTTCAGTGGCAGATGCCTTATGTCTGGGAGCGACTGTTGTCACACAGTTCTGGGAGACAATCATTTTGATGACAGTCTTTGTATCATTTCACAATAACCAGAACAACAATTCAGTTGCCATGAGATGATATTATTCTGCTGGTTAGTCCAGTTACAGTTTGTGCAAATCATTTAGTCTCATGACTTGTTTAAGCAAAGTAACATAACTTTTTAGATGTGCATCTAGAAATAAACTCAGCAAACAAAAGAAATGTCCTCTCACTTTCAACTGCTTTTATTTTCAGCAAACTTAACATGTATAAATATTTCTATGAACATAAAAAGTTTCAACAACTAAGACATAAACTGAACAAGTTTCACAGACATGTGACTAACAGAAATGGAATAATGTGTAACAAAAATAACAAAAGTAACAGTCAGTATTTGGTTTTAAGTACTGCAGTGCATCTCCTCCTCATGGACTGCACCAGATTTGCCAGTTCTTGCTGTGAGATGTTACCCCATACTTCCACCAAGGCACTTGCAAGTTCCCAGACATTTCTGGGGGGGAATGGCCCTAGCCCTCACCCTCTGATCCAACAGGTCCCAGACGTGCTCAATGGGATTGAGATCCGGGCTCTTCACTGGCCATGGCAGAACACTGACAATCCTGTCTTGCAGGAAATCACGCACAGAATGAGCAGTTTGGCTGGTGGCATTGTCATGCTGGAGGGTCATATCAGGCTGAGCCTGCAGGAAGGTTACCATATGAGGGAGGAGGGTGTCTTCCCTGTAATACACAGTGTTGAGATTGCCTGCAATGACAGCAAGCTCAGTCCGATGATGCTGTGACACACCACCCCAGACCATGATGGACCCTCCACCTCCAAATCGATCCCGTTCCAGAGTACAGACCTCAGTGTATCGCTCATTCCTTCGACAATAAACACAAGTCTGAACATCATCCCCGGTGAGACAAAACCACAACTCATCAGTGAAGAGCACTTTTTGCCAGTCCTGTCTGTTCCAGTGAAAGTGGGTTTGTGCCCATTGGCGGGTAAGGACCTGCCTTATAACAGGCCTACAAGTCTCCAATCTCTCTCAGCCTATTGCAGACAGTCTGAGCACTGATGGAGGGATTGTGCGTTCCTGGTGTAACTCGGGCAGTTGTTGTTGCCATCCTGTACCTGTCCCGCAGGTGTGATATTTGGATGTACCGATCCTGTCCAGGTGTTGTTACACGTGGTCTGCCACCAACGAGGACGATCAGATGTTCTTCCTGTCTCCCTGTAGCGCTGTCTTAGGTGTCTCACAGTACGGACATTGCAATTTATTGCCCTGGCCACATCTGCAGTTCTCATGCCTCCATGCAGCATTCATAATGCACCTTCACGCAGATGAGCAGGGACCCTGGGCATCTTTCTTTTGGTGTTTTTCAGAGTCACACAGTTTTAAAGAGTCTTTAGTGTCCTAAATGTGACCTTAACTGTCTACCGTCTGTAAGCTGTTAGTGTCTTAATGACCATTCCACAGGTACATGTTCATTAATTGTTTATGGTTCATTAAACAAGCATGGAAATCATTGTTTAAACTCTTTACAATAAAGATCTGTAAAGTTATTTGGATTTTTACAAAATTATCTTTAAAATATAGTGTGCTGTAAAAGGGATGTTTCTTTCGAGTTTATATTTGGTAAATGTGTTTCCATCAAAGTTTATGCATGTCTTCTTTTCTAATAAAAAAATATATCCAACTCAAGTGAGCGTCCATGTTTTTATGTGCATTCTGGAGATTTTATTCATATTCTGTGTATTTCTATCCAGCATTTTTTCAACATTTTCACAACAATGTGTAGATGAAAACCTATCTATTGTCCTTCTCGGATTATATATTTGAGGAAATCACTCTGCTCTCTGGTTTTGTACTGTTTGTTTGGGTGATGTTGGAATGTTGTTGCCATGAGACCTCTTTTAGTATGTAGTTTTTGCACTTACATTGCATATTTTAAATTTGATAAATTCTTTGGTCACAAGCAAATGTTACATTTTGGCCACAACTGGTGATCCAATAGCACTTCTTAAAGGGATAATTAACCCAAAAATGAAAATTCTCTCATAATTTAATCACCCTCATGCCATTCCAGCTGTAAATGACATTTTTTCTTCGGCTGAACACAAATGAAGATTTTTAGAAGAATATATTAGCTCTGTAGGTCCTCACAATGCAAGTGAATGTGTACCACCATTTTGAAGCTCAAGTGAAGCTGTTTATGTGTCGAACTTGCTATTATTTGCTTCCACATTACTGCTTGTCAAATAGCATTCAAATGTAAATCAAGTCAATCACTGAAACAACAGCGCCACCTTGAGTATGAAATAGCATGTACTGTACAATATGTATGTGTACACGCATAAGGGAAACTCATAATTCACACATTTTGTGTCACTAAATATATGTTTTTACACTTTTCTGCCATTTGTGTTGTTGTTACACTATTCATAAGAAAAAGGAAGAGGAATACTAAAGAGGTGGGGGCATAACTCCAATAATTACAGGTATTAATAGCAGGTTGTCACTTTTTACAGTTAAACATTGTTATACATATATTAAAACATACCAGAGGACTGGAATCTAATTATGTAATTTATCTAAGAACTATTAATTAGGATCTGCTGATGAATTCTTCATAACCAACTGCATAAATGTCACTAGTTCCAGATGCCACAGTCATACCCCATACAAAAATGGCAAGTGCTTTTTTGTTTTTTTGCAATTTCCAAGAGCCATGCTGCTCCAGTTTGTGTCAAACCACCAGGAAACCCTACAAGACTGATACAAATCATTGGATTTTATTCGTGGTGTGGAGTATTTGAAAGTTCTCAGTTTAATTTGATACACTTAGCAGCCAGCCAGTAAACAAGATATTATCAAACAAAACTAAAAATTATATCTGATGTCAGAGTTTTTATAATCAAATCAAGTGAAAAAATCTACCAGTGCTGAAGATGTAATCCAAAGTATTTAAAATACATTACTGACCTTGAGTAATCTAATGAAATACATTACAAATTACATTTGGTAAAGAATACATGTATTCTGTAATCTGTAGTGGATTACATTTCAAAATAACCCTCCCAACTCTGGACATGCCATTTCTAAGCAGAGTGAAGTATCAGATGATCTTGGATCAGCTGGGGATTTGCCAAGTCCACTGCACAGTTAAGCCAGCAAAATTCCACAATGATGATGTTACAGGTACAGGGAGATAGAGGAAGGTTTCAGAATTAATTTAAAACACACCCAGTTAACATCCTGGATTAAAAAAAAACATACTAGAACCGATTTCATGATGTTTGATTCCATATCATGTTCTAGAATGTGTACACTGTTCCAAATGACATAAATGATACCGTCACAAGGCACTGCAATGGGAGAACAATCATGATAGCCATGCTGTATGGTCATTACAAACAGAATTTCTAATAAAAAATGGCTTGAAAAGTGAGTTATGAATGACTATAACTCTTAAGCCTGATAGCAGGATCCTCTCTCAGCAATCTGTCATCTGTGTGTGTGTGCGTGCGTGCGTGCGTGTGTGTGTGTCTGCTGTGACAGTGTTGTACTGTCTGAACATACAGCAGCAGTGAGGAGTTATTCTGAGGTGAGTGGATGAACCGTGCCTGCAGTAAAGCAGCATTGTGCCAGTGCTGCAGGATGAAGAGATGTTTTAAAGTTTGACAGGACCTTCACTACTTTCGTTCCATCAAGTGCAAAGAATGAAAAAGAGTTTGTTGCTCTACACCAAACTTTGTACATTTGTTATGCCATAAGTTAAGACACAAAGTTATATAGTTATAGTTTTATACAATAGTTAGTTCCGGTCCTGAAATCGAATTGGACAAGAGGTGTCCCAAGATTATAGATGATAGTTCCCACCATCAGCACTTGGACGCTTTACCGTTTGTATCACTCTGCTTAAGTGCAAAGTCTTCTAAACTAAAGTGTAAGAGAAGTGCAGATGTGTTAAAAGCAGCTAAATGTGTCTTTTCATTTATCCCCATGACATTAATGATTTTAGCCAGCAGGTGGCAACAAAAGACCATTATTATGTATGAGCCAGTAGAGTTGATGTTGAGTCAGAGCTGTCAGTCAGCGAGCGGTTTCTTTGAAGTCATCGCCATTGTCTCTCACTCCGTGATCATTCGGATTACTACCTTCCTAGCTGTACGCTGGGAAATACATCATCAGCATTAAGGCTTTCACAGCTGAGAGACACAACATTTGTCCCATTTACCTGATACCGTAGTTACCGTGTTGGAAGGAGATGTAAACATTCAACAAGGCGGAGGACAGTATGGTTCCTAAAGTAAATGACTCTTGTGAATCGGGTACTGTGAAATACTCAGGGGGACCCCCCCCCCCCCCCCCACTTTTTTAACACAGAAAAAATTTGATGTATTTGACCAAAATCCCATTATCTTAAGCAAGCTGATTAACACTACAGAGTTCCTCAATAGTTCCATGCGCAAGTGTGTTTTTTGTGACAGTCCTTAGTTTATTCTCATTTATTTATTTAATTGTACGTTGAAGTGTTGTATTAAAGTAATATCACACTTGCAGTCATGCTGTGTCTCTATATCTGCACAGTTGTGATTTCTTTTGGCCAAATCACAACTGTGCTGATATAGGGCCATATAGCACTCTTGCTCGTGTGATATTGCTTTCATACAAGTAAATATATAAGTGAGGATAAACTATGGACTGTGTGATATAACCATTATGAGCATAGTAACCATTAACTAACTTTTCAAAATTACTTTACAGAAGAAATAAATTCCTCCCCCCACACTTTTTGTGAAAGAATCGTTATATTTAAGAGGTTTATTTTTCATTGGCCGCAGTGTGATTTTTTTTTTTTAAGCCGGACACCTAAAATGACAACATTAAGACCAAGCATATCCTCTGCCTATGGCAAGCCGAACTGACTCTCTGATTTAAATGAAACATGTCTATAATTTAATTTCCCTTTCTGTCACTCACTCAGCGTTGTGTCGAATGTAGTGACACAAGGGGTCTTTCTTGAGAGCCTCGCGTACCTCTGGATTTGAGAAAAGGCCAATGAGAAATTGGCAGACAGAATGTCCCGCCCCCGGACAAATGGGTATAAAGGGAAGCGGACGTGTGTCTGTCAGATTTTTTCTTCGGAGCCGAGCAGTTGTGCAGCAGCAAGCTGAGTCTCAATACTTTTCCACTCACCTCTACAAACAGAGCATTGCTGTTGGATCTACGGCGCGTTACCAGTGGCTTTCTCCCTCTTTGCACGCTGTGCAGTCCATGCCCCTGGGACTTCGACAGCACTTCTGTTAAAAGAGTGTATACCTCTAAAAGAGAAGTATTTTCCTCTCTAAAAGAGTATATTTTCACTCAAAAAAGAGCAATACACTGCAAGCGTTGAATGTCCTTTTCAGGACGTGTCTTTTTAAAGACGCACTTCCGCCCCTGTGTAGTTCCTGGATGCGGTCAATATCTCTCCAAGTCTGACGGTCATAGTGTGCCTCGTGAGCCTGGTTAGTGATCACACAGAGGCTGCATTTGTGGATGGTACATGTACTCACTGCGAGAATATGACCATGGTGACACTGCGATCACGGCTTCTCAAAGTGAATGCCACTTCAGCCGCACCCCACATCACTCCTTCTTCCCACAGGACTGAGGACGACCCAACTGGCAATGGAGATGATTTGGTCTTTAATCCAAGATGGCGGCACGGTAGCACGCAGCGGCCACTCTGGATCCAAAATGGTGCTTTTTTTTGTAAAAAAAAAAAAACAGACTTTTGCGGCACACGGACATCAGAGAAACCGGTGTTCGTGTCTACCATCGCCAGACACTGACTGTGTGCTGGTCGGCGCTGCACTGTCTCTTACTGTGTTTATTGTCCGGTTCATTGTTAGTATTTATTGTATACCGTACTTCTTTCACACGTTTGCACGTGCACTTTTTATAGGTATTTTATTTAGTCTGTGTAGTCTCATGTGGTTCTGGGTTTGTCCTATGTTGTTTTATGTAGCACTATGGTCCTGGAGGAATGTTGTCTCGTTTCGCTGTGTACTGTACTAACTGTATATGGTTGAAACGACAATAAAAAACCACTTGACTTGACTTGATTTGGGGATGGCAGCGGGCTCGGTTTTGCCGGGGACGTCCCACAAACCACCTGCCCCCCAGCACGCTTGTTTGCTTCCGTCCGGGCTAAAGGTGAGTGCAGCTCGCCTCACGGCCAGCCCACGTTCTCTCTCTCAAGTTCTCTCATCACCCCCTGAGTTGGATGATGATGTCGCCGCTTTATCGGAGAGCATTCAGGCGTCTGACATAGAAGACTCGACTGGGCTGCCACCTTGGGTTCAGCCCGCCCAGACTGAGGCTGGTGCACAGGTGGCTGACATACTTTCCCGGGTTGGACTGGAACCCTCTGTCCTCCCCACAGCCTTCATGTCTTGAAGATTGGTACATCAGGTCGCCGCTCCCATCAACGACCACCCCCCCCCCCCCCTTCCCCCCGGTACCTTTCTTCCCGGAAGAGCATGACAAGCTGACAAGGTCATGGAGGGCACCTTTCACTGCTCGGAACCAACAACCTCGCTTGTCTGCTCTCAGTACCCTTGACGGTGGGGTGGCCCAAATCAGCCAGAGAACGCCGCCACCTGGTGGGATCGCCCGGTACTCCCCTCCAAGGCCTTTAGGATGACGTCGTCACTTACCTCAAAAGCCTACAGCGCCACTGGTCAGGCCG
The DNA here is from genome assembly GCA_032164185.1 of Moxostoma hubbsi. Classification (NCBI taxonomy): domain Eukaryota; kingdom Metazoa; phylum Chordata; class Actinopteri; order Cypriniformes; family Catostomidae; genus Moxostoma; species Moxostoma hubbsi. The sequence continues at coordinate 4,949,185 of JAVLUX010000007.1, forward strand.
CCTCCGTCCTGCATGCCATGGCTCTCCTGCAGGTCCACCAGGCCAAGGCACTCACAGAACTGCACCTGGGTAGTCCCGACCCCGACGTGCTGCAGGAAATGCACTCTGCCACCGACCTCGCACTCAGAGCCAAGAAGGTTACAGCGCAGGCACAAAAATCCTACAGTTCCGGTTCCCCGGACGCAGTTACCTCACCTCCGGACCCGCGAATTCCCATCCCCGGCAGGCCGGCACTGCCGAGTTCTGAAGACGTCTCTACAGGACCTCCTCCTCAGTCTCTAACCTGCCCCCTGCCAGGTGCATGGAGTGAGGTAAGTGCTTTGAGTCTTTTCTCAGCACCCAAGCCTTGGGACGCGCTCTTGCCTCCCTACGCATTATTACCTGCCCCCTCCCCCCCCCCAACGCTACGAAGCCCCACCCGGTACGTCAAAAATTATTGTTCCTTTAGTGCCCCTCGCACAGTACTTGGATGATATCCAACGCGTTGCGTTGGCAGGCCAGGACCATCCGACACGGCTACGTGATTCAATTTGCCAGGCCCCCACCTTATTTCAGCGGTATTCGCTTCACTTCGATGCATGGTGAAAACACCAGCACCTTACAGGAAGAGAGTACAACTCTGCTACTCAAAGACTTACTTCATAGTACCCAAAAAAAGGCGGTGTGTTGTGGCTAATTTTGGACTTGCGAGTTCACAACCGGCCTTTACACAAATTCCCATTCAAAATACTCACGCAGAAACCGATTTAAACCAGCGTTCGGCATCAAGATTGGTTTGCGGCGGTAGACCTGAAGGATGCGTCTCCATTTTGCATCGACACCGACCCTTCCTACAGTTCACGTTCGATGGCCAGGCGTACCAGTACAAGGTCCTCCCCTTTGGCATGTCCCTGTCCCCTCGCGTCTTCATGAAGGTCGCAGAGTCAGCCCTTGCCCCGCTACAGGAAGTGGGCATCTGCATACTCAACTATCTCGATGACTGGCTCATTCTAGCTCACTCTCGAGAGTCATTATGCGCCCACAGGGACCAGGTGCTCAGACACCTCAGCCATCTAGGGCTTCAGGTCTCTTTTCTCGGCATGGAGTTAGACTCTGTCTCAATGACAGCACGCCTCATGAACGAGCGCATGCAGTCGGTGCTCAAGTGCCTCGCTCTCTTCGAGTCCGGCACAGCGGTTCCTCTAAAACAGTTCCAGAGGCTCCTGGGGCATATGGCATCCTCGGTCGTGGTTGCGCCGCTCGGGTTGATGCATATGAGATCCCTTCAGCACTGGCTTCAGACTTGAATCCCGAGATGGGCATGGCACTGTGGCACATACCGTGTGTTAATCACCCCTTCCTGCCATCAGATTTTCAACCCTTGGACAGACCTCTGTTTTCTGTGGACTGGAGTCCCCCTTCAACAGGTGTCCAGATGTGTCGTGGCCACCACAGATGCTTCTCAACTGGGTTGGGGCGGCGTGTTTAACAGGCACATAACGGGCTGCGTTGGCACATAAACTGCTTAGAGTTGCTGGCTGTATTCCTTGCCCTGCGGAGGTTTATATAAATCGCCAAGGCAGCGTGCGCTCTCATCATATGTCACAACTCGCCCGCTATCTCCTCCTTTGTCTGAGTTAGCAGCGGACAGGTCTCACTCAGTGGAGAATGGATGCTCCACCCCCAGGTGGTCCAGCTGATTTGGGGCTGGTTTGACATGGCACAGGTAGATCTCTTTGCCTCCCAAGACAATTCCCAAAAGCTCCTTACTGGCCCACTCAGACTTGGTTCTCAGATCTCATGCTCCTTGCGACAGCATCTCCCTGGCAAATTCCCTTGAGGAAGGACCTTCTTTCCCAGGGATGGGGCACCCTCTGGCATCCACGCCCAGACCTCTGGAACCTCCACGTCTGGCCCCTGGATGGGACGCAGAAGATCTGAGTGACCTACCACCTGCGGTCATAGACACGATCAACCAAGCCAGAGCTCCCTCTACCAGGAAGCCAGGTAGGGCATACCACATCACCACTTCCACGTGTAGCTTGACAACCCATGTGACGTATTGGCCAAATGCTACCTCCCCCAGTCTGTGCAGGATGTGGTCCCCGCAGGGTCTTTTCCCACTGAAAGAATAGGAACGGAAAAGATTGCCTTCCCCGATGCATTTCATAACGTTAAGATAGCCCCAGTTGCTTTATGCTCTATGACGAGAAACATAGAGAGAGAAAAGGCCGCAGCTGGCCAGCTTGCTCCCACAATAGTCATGTTGCCTGTTCCCCCCTTAGGGGTGCTGGGAATCTAAGGTCTGTATATGACGCCTTTTTCTGGGGGCATTGTGGAGGGTTACGAGCGGCTGATACAGATGCTTCTAGCAGGCAGTAGCTTGCTTGCACCTGTGACACCATCGAGGAGTTCGCCCAGCAGTTCTCCATGGTGAAGAAGCAGACATATCCACATCCTGCCCCACCGTAAGCCTGCCGCCATGGGCCATGCCCTGTCTGCTTGCCGAGGGCATCCTCCTGCGGCTAAGAAGCACCCTGCTCCGCCTCCACCCGGGCCCAGCTCTCAGCTCCAGTGTCGAGCACCCCGCAGGATGAAGACGCCTCCCATCTCACGGACCCCCTCGAGGACCCAGAAGGCTCCCAGGTGCTCCTGAGATGCTCGGCCCAGAGCCTGAGATGTTAGCTCCGGAGCTGGTAAGACCACTCCGTCCCCCGGTGGAGGACCGGGAGGAGAATCTTTTGTTGAATTTATTTCATTTGCCGCCCTCCCCCACACGGGGCTGCGGTACCCATATTCTCAATAACAGAGCTATTTCCTTTGTCTCTGGGTCACCTGGCCCGCAAATGCCGTTCTCACGGCACCCTGCCGCCAGACCTCTACAGTCCCGGCATGCTGGACGCGGACCCCCCGCCTTAAGCCCCATGACTGTTCCCTGGTGGGCTGGTTCCAATGAGTCTAGAGGATGCCTACACTGGACGTCCTCCTCAGTCGCTAACCCGCCCCTTGCCAGGTGTGTGGAGCAAGGTAAGTGCTTTGAGTCTTTTCTCAGCACTAGAGCCTCAGGACGTGTCTTCGTCTCCCGACGCGTACTACCTGCTCCGCACCGCTGCTCCGACCCGCCGGGTACATCAAAAATAACCGTCCCCGTGGTGCACCTAGCATGGGGCTTGGATGCGTGGCTTTCACTTCCCAACCGTCACACTGGCTGGCCCGGGCCATTCGACTTGGTTACGCAATTCAGTTTGCCAGGCCCCCGCCCCCCTTTGCGGGCTTCCGCTTTACAGCAGTATACGGCGAACATGCCAAATCCCTGCACGTGGAAAACGCTTCTCTTTAACTCAAAGACGTGATAGAGCCTGTCCCTCCTACCAAAATGAAGAAGGGTTTCTACAGCCCTTACTTCGTTGTACCCAAGAAAGGCGGCGGCTTACGACCGATCTTGGACCTGCGAGTTTTCAACCGGGCTTTGCTCAAACTCCCGTTCAAAATGCTCATGCAAAAACACATCTTAACTTCCGGCATCTAGATTGGTTTGCAGCAGTAGACCTGAAGGACGCGTACTTCCACATCTCAATTCTGGCTCGACACAACCCTTTCTACGGTTCAGGTTCTACCGCCAGGCGTATCAGTACAAATTCCTCCCCTTCGGCATGTCTCTGTCCCCTCGCGTCTTCACGAAAGTCGCAGAGGCAGCTCTTGCCCCGCTCCGAGAAGCCGGCATTTGCATACTCAATTACCTCGACGACTGGCTTATTCTGGCCCACTCACGAGAGTTACTGTATGCTCACAGAGACCAGGTGCTCAGGCACCTCAGCCGCCTGGGGTTTCAGGTCAACTGGTAAAAGAGCAAGCACGCCCCGGTTCAGAGCATCTCTTTTCTCGGCATGGAGTTAGACTCAGTCTCAATGTCGGCACGCCTCCCCAACAAGCGTGCACAGTGGGTGCTGAGATGCCTCGCCTCTTTCAGGCCAGGCACAACGGTCCCTTTAAAACTCTTCCAGTGGCTCCTGGGGCATATGGCATCCTCCGCGGCGGTCGTGCCGCTGAGGTTGATGCATATGAGACTGCTACAGCACTGGCTTCAGACTCGAGTCCCGAGACGAGCATGGCACTGCGGCACGCACCGTGTGACAATAAACCCCTGCCTGCTGCCAGACTTTCAAACCCTGGACAGACCTCTGCTTTCTACGGGCAGGAATACCCTTGCAGCAGGTGTCCCGATGTGTCTTGGTCACAACCAACGTCTCCAGATTGGGTTGGGGCACCGTGTGCAATGGGCACGCAGCTGCGGGCTGTTGGAGAGGGGCCCCGCTGCGCTGACATATCAGTTGCCTAGAGTTGCTGGCTGTTTTCTTTGCCCTGCGGAAGTTTTTCCCGTTAGCTCGGGACAAACATGTCCTAGTCAGGTCAGAAAGCACCACCGTGGTAGCGTACATAAGTTGCCAAGGCGGCGTACGCTCCTGTCACATGTCACAACTCGCCCATCATCTCCTCCTTTGGAGCCAGCAGTGACTCATGTCGCTAATGAGGTTGGATCTACCACTGCGCCATTTCCACATGCCGCCAAAAAACCCATGTGATGTATTTACCACTCTTACCTCCCCTTCAGGGCAGGGGTGGTCTCCGTAGGGTCTTTTCCCCTGAAAGAATAGGAAACTGGGTAAGACCCCCTTCCCTCGATGCGTGTAAGGGCCCCGGCCGTTCTTGCTCTATGCATAGAAACATTGAGAGAAAAGAGGCCCAGCCAGGCTTGGCTCGTTCCCAGGTTGGCAAGCGTCGACTTGTTTCCCTGCCTAGGGTAACCAGAAGGATTCCGACGACTTTTTTTGGTACCTGCTCCTGTGTCAGCAGACGTTGTGTCCTCCCGGCCACATCACTGAGCCGAGCCACTGTAATTGCCCGACCATTTCCGGCTCCTCAGAAAAGTCCTGAATGAACTTGATGTATTTCCCCGCTTTTATACCCGTATGTCCAGGGGCGGGGTATGCAAATACTGTATGCCAACTTCTCATTGACCTTTTTTCATAGATCAGAGGCATATTCGGCGCTCAAGAGAGACCCCTAGTGCCGCTTCTTCGACACAATGTCTCGTCCCTCCATCAGGGAACGGAGGTTACATATGTAACCTAGACGTTTTTACTAGTAAGAAGTGCATTGCTGATATATGTAATAGAAATTTGGACATATCAGCATAGATATTTGTAATTTTGTTTTGAATAGGATTGAAGGACAGATCATTGTGAAATTTGTCTAATAGAATGAACAGTATTATCCAAATTTTTACAAACTGACTTGCCGAATTCTATGTTTCATTGCAGTTTTCTGGTGAAAACAATAGGCGCTACAACAACTGAGCATTTTATTCACTTTCACACAAATCACGACTACAACGGCTGATTATGAACAATTAATTTTTTTGCACTATTACTCACACACTGCTATGTTATGATATCGAAACATTTTTACTATAACGCAACATTTGAAATTTATTTTAACTAATTTTAACACTATTACAGACTCACCTAGCTTAACACACTCCAATTCAATTAAATTCAATTCAAATGTGATCCGTTTCTGCAGTAGCTCACCTGATAGAGTTTTGGAATTTAGACTCAGAAGACTGAGGTTCGAGACCAGTCAAGCACGCAAGCTGAGACGTGAGACGAGAATGTCATAGAAGCGACATGAGATGTGGTTGCTTCAGAAAATGTGCTTTTCATTTCTTATTTTCATGTTTTTGGACACTATTGGTTAGATTTAGGTTAAAGTTTTAGGTAAGGGAGGTATGTTTTACTCATTAAAACATCCATCTAATATTCACCTTAAAATCCTCGCCTGATTTCGACACCATTTCAATCGCTTTTTTTATTTTATTTAGCCACTTAAAAAGTTCTCCATATTTTTGGCTGATCAATGTTAGTCATCACATTGGTCAAAAAGAGCACAGACATTAAAGGGGACAGATTTGTGCGACATCTTTAAACAGGGTTAAGTATGACAACACACTGTGGTAGGGCGGAGGGCAGAGCTGGGTCGTGACGATACACACCCGGTCCCGTATCAGGCTAATCAAGCCTTCGAGAGGGATAAAGACCGATGACAGACGGTGGTGCGACGAGAGAGAGATCATTTACGGACTTGTCTGTCATGTGTGTGTTTGTCCTTTGTTTTAAGTTTATCATTAAAATATTATTTATATTGTCAAGCCGGTTCTCGCCTCCTCCTTGCCCTTGAACTCCCTTTACACACACATTTTTCACAAATAATACCCTTGGGGGGATTAATATACTAAATATAAAAATGCATCTCACAATTGTTTGGTACAGCTGTAAACTCTTCTATAATATTTATAATGATCAGTGCGAAAAATTATGATGCATGATAAATGATATTTGTATGTTCATGATGGCAGATGTATCATAATTATTGACATGATTTGCAGATGACTCTGGATTCTATTTGTTGTTTTCTAATGTGACAACATTCTGACATTTGTAAGTGTGAGCTAAGTGTCCAAATATTTTTTGGGCCACTACTTGTAAGACATGTAGAGGCTCTGGTCCTGGTGCATTAGGCCGCCAGTTTGGAGGTCAGCTAATTAAAGTGTGCAGGCCCAGCAGGGGAGCAACAGACACCGGCGCACGGCTGGGTCATGATTGATTTGAACTGTCACAATACTCAGCTGGGTGTCACCGTGCCCTCCCGAATAAAGGATTACACTGTCTAGCCATTACTTTCTCTGGCATTGTTTGCTTTGACATCAAAGCACGACGGGGCACATTAGCATTTTTAATCAGTTGCAGGGCTCCGAGCTGGCACAGGACGCCCAATCGCTTTCATCAACACGGCCGCCCTGCCCCCCTCCCCCTCCTCACCCCAGCATTACCCTCTCGCCCGCAGGAAAGCCAAACAAAATGATGGCGTTCGAGAGAGCAAAGTGATTCGTCGCAGGAAATTAGTGAGACCCTCCATGTGCACCACCATCGTCCCACTGTTCAACTCCCTGTGTTTCCATAAGCTGCTGGGTACAGAAGCAGCTCACATTTAAAACACACAGTGTTGAGGCCACAAATGTAACAAATTGTCCTAAATGTAATACATTTTTGGTACTATATGTAATAAAGGCCCAAAATGAAAACAGGTTTGACCCTAAATACAATTAAGTGGGCTAAATGTAATGACTGAAATAACCACTGGTTCTAAATGTAATAGCCTCGAAACACTTTTGGTCCTAAATTTAATTAAGGTGTACTTTTGGTTCTAAATTTTCATTTGTTTAAATATAATAATAACAAATTATAAAAATAAAGGTAATTTAGGCCTTTGTTACATTTCAGACCAAATTATTATTACATTTAGGATAAAATGTTATTACATTTAGAGCATTTATTACATTTAGGATAACATGTTATGACATTTAAGGTCTTTATTCATTCCGGACCTGTCACATTCCCTGTTGTCTTTTGTGTTTGTGCTTTTATGTTGAAGTTTAGTTTAGTTCCTGTTTCCTCATAGGTTTTTGTAGTCCTTTGAAGAGATGGATCTGCAGTGATGTTTCCTGCCCGTTTCCTGACTCTGGAAATGTATAAGTCCTGAATGGTGCCAGATCCAAACCAGACAGTGATGGAGGTGCAGAGAGCAGACTGGATGATGGCTGTGTAAAAGTGGATCAGCAGCTCCTTGGGTAGGTTGAGCTTCCTAAGCTGACGCAGGAAGTGCATCATCTGCTGGGCCTTCTTGATGATGGTGTCAGTGTTGGGCTCACACTTCAGGTCCTGGGATATAGTGGAACCCAGAAACCTGAAGGATTCCACAGAAGACACAGGGCTGTTGAGTATGGTGATGGGGGGCAGAGTGGGGGGCTCCTCCTGAAGTCCACGGTCATCTCCACAGTTTTGAGCATGTTAAGCTCCAGGCTGTTCTGACCGCACCAGAGAGCCAGCTGATCAACTTCCCTTCTGTAGGCCGACTCATCACCGTCCCGGATGAGGCCGATGACCGCTGTGTCGTCAGCAATCTTCAGGAGTTTGACAGATGGGTCTCCTGAGGTGCAGTTGTTGGTGTAAAGGGAGAAGAGCAGTGGGGAGAGCACACACCCCTGGGGGGTGCCAGTGCTGATAGTCCGGGTGCTGGGTGTGGTGTTCCGCAGTCGCACCTGCTGACTCCTGTCAGTCAGGAAATTTGTGATCCACTAACAGGTGGAGGCTGGCACAGTGAGCTGGGTGAGTTTGGTGCTGAGGATGTCTGGGATGATGGTGTTGAACGCCAAGCTGAAGTCCACAAACAGGATCCTTACATATGTCCCTGGAGCGTCGAGGTGTTGCAGGATGTAATGCAGTCCCAAGTTGACTGCATCATCTACTGATCTGTTAGCCCTGTAGGCAAACTGCAAGGGGTCCAGCAAGGGGCCTGTAATGTTCTTCAGGTGAGCAAAACCAGTCTTTCAAAGGATTTCATGACTACAGATGTCAGGCCTCTCCACACTGATGCAGGATCGTTGGCTGCAAAGCTGTTATTTATCTTTTCGGCGTAGCTCCTCTTTGCAGCTTTGATCTCTTTAGTCAGTGTGTTCCTGGCCTGGTTATACAGGACTCTGTCCCCACTTCTGAAGGCCTCCACTTTGGTCTGATAAAGCTGCCTGTGTTTCGCTGTGAACCAGGGTTTTTGGTTGTTGTATGTGCAGAAGGTTTTAGTCGGCACACACATGTCCTCACAAAAACTGATGTAAGATGTCACAGTATCGGTTAGTTCATCCAGGTCAGTGGCTGCAGCCTCAAAAACTCTCCAGTCAGTACAGTCAAAGCAGGCTTGTAACTCCAGCTTTGACTCGTTGGTCCATCTTTTCACAGTCTTTACAACAGGTTTAGCAGATTTCAGTTTTTGCCTGTGTGTCTGGATAAGATGAACCAGACAGTGATCAGAGAGTCCCAGGGCTGCACGGGGAGCAGAGCGATAGGTGTCCTTTAATGTAGTGTAGCAGTGGTCCAGTGTGTTAGTGTCTCTAGTGGGACACTTAATATGCTGTCTGTACTTTGGGAGTTCATGGCTGAGGTTTGCTCTGTTTAAGTCCCCAAGAACAATGAGCAGGGAGTCTGGATGTTATTTCTCCACGTTAGTTATTTGGTCAGCCAGGTGTCGTAACGCCTCACTAACACAGGCCTGAGGTGTAATGTAAACAACAACCAGAACAAATGAGGAAAACTCCCGCGGTGAGTAAAAAGGTTTACAGTTTATATATAATGTCTCTAAATGAGGACTGCATGATTTTTTCAACACTGTGACATCTGTGCACCAACCTTCGTTTATATAGAAACAGAGTCCGCCTCCCCTTGTTTTTCCCATGAGCTCCCTTTTGCGATCCGCGCGGATGAGATTAAATCCCGGTAGGTGAAGTGCGCTGTCCGGGATGTGCGGGGTGAGCCAGGATTCGGTAAAACAGAGGGCGGCAGATCTGCAGAAGTCCGAGTTAGTTCTGTTGAGGAGAAGCAGTTCATCCATTTTGTTGGCCAGAGAGCGGACATTCGCCAGGTGGATAGAAGGGAGTGCAGTACAAAAACCCCGCTGTCTCAGCTTAACCAGTGCGCCTGCACGTTTGGTGCCTTTGATAGATTTAGGATTAAATTTTATTATATTTAGGGCCTTTATTACATTTAGGATAAAAGGTTATAACATTTAGGGATTTTATTACATTTAGTGCCTTTATTACATTTAGGATAATTTGTATTATATTTAGGGCCTTTATTACATTTAGTTTAAAATGTTATTACATTTAGTGCCTTTATAACATTTAGGACAAACGGTTATTACATTTAAGACCTTTATAATATTTAAGATAAAATGTTATTACATTTAGGGCCTTTATTACATTTCGGATACAATGTTAGTGCATTTAAGGCCTTTATTACATTTAGGACCAAAGGTTATTACATTTACTGCCTTTATTACTTTTAAGATAAATTGTATTATATTTAGGGCCTTTATTACATTTAGTTTAAAATGTTATTACATTTAGGACCTTTATTACATTTAGGACCAAAAGTTATTACATTTAGGACCAGTTATTGCATTTGTGCCCTCTACAGGGCATTGGAGAAAAACATAACATTGAAGATCAACAATTTCTCTTATGTTTTACCTAAAAATCCTTAAGAAAATCAACAATAGACACAAATGAGACATTAATTGACATACCGTAAGTATATACTAGAGCTATAAAATTAATGCAGATAGCATAGCTTATATCATTTGGTCTTGGAAGAATTTGTTTAAAAATGTTTAATATTGAAATGCCGGACTTTTGATGCAGTCTTTGGTATCACTGCCAAAAATAATTTTCATAATCAGTATTTCTGTCTTGCTTTTCAGTAATTTCTAGACATCCTTAACCCTGAAATACCCAGTGAAGCAGTATTGCAGTGTTTATCTACTGCAATTAAACAATACCTTTTTTATTATTATTAAAATTTTTGAAAAACAATATGACAGTAGCCATCACTGTGAACTGTATCAGAACAGTTTTGATGGAAAGAACTGTATTGTCACAGCTTGCAAAAGTCACAGTTCTCACCTCAACGCAAAATGTACTTAAAAATCAAGATTTTCCCCTAGACTGCCATTGATTTCTGAAGTCACACAAAATTCACCCCATAACAATACGTTTAAAAATCAAGATTTGTATTATCAGTGACTTCCTAAAAACACAGTCAAGGAGGAAAAAATTAAATATAAATGATCAATCTTTATGTTGGAGTCGATGGTTAAGACAAAGGTTAATTTACCTGAACAAATTTGACTAAAATATGAAAACTTGTGTTAAGAACATTTTCTTGAATTAAAGTTTTTTTTCTATTTTTTTTTCCCCCACATGTTTTTGTAGGCATAAACCTCACAAAATTTTGTTGATCTATGCTTAAAAAACATTTGCCAATACGCTTAATTCAAAATATTATCTGAAATCAAGTTTTAATACAATTGTGCTTATTACATGACTACTTGCCAAATAAATAAATAAATGGACAAGAAATATTGATATTAGTGAGTTGAAATGATTTTAGTAAAAAATTATTAAAAAAGTAAAAAGACAATGCAGAATGATATGAGAGATATACGGTCAAATTTACAATTTATGGTCATTATACAACAGTATTTGACAGCAGAATGCTGCGTTTGACCAATCACACTCAAGTACACTAGATGAATGTAACATTATACAAATGCTAGTTGTGGTCCTCGAATCTGATTGGAAGAGAGGCATTCCAAGAGTGCTGCTAAAGGACTCATAACAGCACTGGGACGCTTTACAGTTTGTATTTGTGACATTCTAAACCAGATTAATGGGAGAGATTTTGATTCATCCCCTGTATAATCCCACATTTACGTCAAGAGATGGTGAAAATGATTGTGTTTTGTGATTAGTGAGTTTCTTGTGAGAGAGAGGGTACACTTTGTCTGCCAGTGAGCAGATTTACTCAAACATCAACATTGTCTCTCATGCTGCCTTCACATTCTATCGGAATTATCATTCAAGTTTACTTGGAAGATACACATGAGCGTCCCCTCAAGTTGTAATTACGACAGGGAAATGCAGAGATCATTTTGATACCTAAATTTGCAGGTTTGAGGATACAAAAACTTTTAACATGGCAGAGTACATTTTCTGTCGGTATCAAATAAGAGTTCCGCAGGATATGTGCAAGAATGAACCTAGTGTGCTTAATATGAAGGTAAAATAGTGCCTAAATAATTCTCTGACAACAAAACATACTTACTGTATATGTACGGCTTCAGAAGTGGTAACTAGGTTAAGTCTGAGGGTAGAATCACTTCATGATCGCTCATGGTGCATAACTACAACACCTTACAGCTTCAGCATTACTGTTGATCACTGCAACACATTCACAGAAACCTACACGTTCTTATTATTACAATAACATATTAGAAATAGCCCAAGCTGTCGCTACTAGTTCTTAAGTGACTCTTTCAAATTAGTAACGGAGGCTTGTGTACATCTTTCGAACTAGCAACAGGAGATCCTGGATCTTGGCATAAGAATGTAGTTCCACACACAAGATTTTGGGGTGCTTGTTGGTTTTTCCTTACTTAATGATTTACCTGTCCGTTGAACTGTTGTATAAAAGCAACATCACACTTGCAATCGGGCTGTTTTGTCCACAGCTGTGATTACCTGTGGCACTTGACAGCCATGCTGATATACGGCCAGAACAGCACTCTTGCTTGTGTGACATTGCTTTAGTGTTTGAAAGCAGAATGTTGCGTTTGACCAATCACAATCAAGTATTCTAAATGAATGTGTTATATTGAAGAGAAATTAATTGATACAAGTATAGATCTGCCTTTTAAACTTTCATATACTACATCTGTACTGTGTCAATTACATTGTTAGGTGTAATCTGATTACAAATTAGTCACTGTAATCTGATTGCTGTTCAGTCAAAAGTAGTGTAAAGCATTACATTTTAAATTTGTGTCATCAGATTGTAGTTACTGATTTAGATCTATTTTATTTTAATGTGGAGGTGTGTTTCAGACACCACTCAGACTACTGTTTCAGAGAATATTAACGCCGGCTTTACTGCAAATGAATGAAATGTAGAACAATATACATTTTGTACATATTTATCATCATTTCATTAAACAGAAAATAAAACAGTCTCTTGTCGTCACTTCAGTCCATATGTGAAAATTCAACTCCAAACATCAGCTCCATAAACACCATTTTCTACTATCACAAAGGTAATCAACTCACCATTTAAGGCATGAAAACAACAAAAACGATGATATACTGTAACGACTGAAACTTAGAAAATAAGAATAAACTGTTTTAAAACTCTTTCAACTAAATATAACTTTTATCTCAGTATCTCCATTGAGACTCTCTATCCCTCTCCACTGAGCTACTGATGGTACAAGGGGCGGAGCTTAGACCGTAACCTCTTTGAGGTAACCTCGGCCATTATCGTCGATACCGATACCAATACCAATACCAATACCAATACCAATACTTCTATTATTTTTTTTGTGATTTCTTGGGATAAAATGGGTTATTTAAAATATTATTTTATATTCAAGTCATTATTATTATAATTATTACATTTGTGAGCCTAAACAGAAAATTATAAGACCTGTTTAACCTTACGCATGCACGCACACACGCGCACACACACAGAGACACACACACACACACACACACACGTTGTGTTTCCATGTTTTATGGGGACTTTCCATAGACATAATGGTTTTTATACTGTACAAACTTTATATTCTATCACCTAACCCTACTGCTAAACCTAACCCTCACAGAAAACTTTCTGCATTTTTACATTTTCAAAAAACATAATTTTGTATGATTTATAAGATGTTTTCCTCATGGGGACTGACAAATTGTGCCTACAATGTCAACAATTTAGGGTTTTATTATCCATATGAGGACATTTGGTCCCCGCAAAGTGATAAATACATGTGCACACACACACACACACACACACACACACACACACATATATAATTAAATCTAAAACACTGTATATGAAATCTAATACATTTAATCAGATGCTTTATCTGGTTTACCTATGTGACAATGAAATATAGACATTCATTTGAATTTGAGCGAAAAAAAAAAATGTTGCTGTGAAAAGTGTTTTAGATAGTAAATTAAAAATAAAGTAATTAGTAGTGGTGTACATATCAAGAAATTTGAGGCCAATACCGATCACCGTTTTTTTTTTAACACTAAGCCGATACCGATTTTTAAAAGTGCGCTTTGCCTCACTTTTGCAAGTTATATGCTGCAATTATGTTTATGATCCATATATATTACAATTTGTGTTTGCATGTTTGCTGTTTAATTCTTTTTTATACCCATTTGCAGTATCTTTATCCTCTCCATGCTCACTGTGCAGCGAGTCAGAATTACAACTGTAATGACTCTAGAAAATGTGCAACTTAGTATTCTTACAAACCAGTATATTTATCTGAATTACAGCATATCGGATAGTTTAAATATACAAATGCTTAGAATTGTCAACATCTCAGCCTCCAGAGGCCACATTGTCATGCTTCAAGGGTTGATCAAGTGCTCATTCATTAGAGTAGCAGTGCTGCATGTTGCAGAAAAGATCGACCCTCAATCTAGGCATGTTCAGCCGATTGATCGGTGCACCACCAGTAATTAGTAATGTGATTAGAATGTGACTGATGAAGATATAAGCGTGTAACCTGATTACAGTTTTTAGATAATTAGGATTTGTAGGGATTACTTTTTGAGGGATAGCTAACCTAACACAGGTCAATTACTCCAGTATGTATAGAACAGATTAGATTAGCCTTTATTGTCTCACTTATGAGAAATTTGTCTTGGTCATTCGAGAGAACACAGCCAACATAGCAGCACTCTTATACAATCAAACTACAATTAACATGCAGCCCTATACCATACTATTGCACAGATGCCCTAGACCTTAATATTGCACAGATGCCCTACACCAAGATATTTCACCCCCAACCCTAATCACACACACACACACACACATACTTCATCTCTTAATGTTCATGTAATGCCATACAACCTTTTCATATAAGATCAAGAAGGTCAAAAATTATGTTGCTGTGCGTTTACATTAGCCACTTTTCCACTATGGGGCCAAGGCGAGCCAGGGCTATCAATAACCTAGCCAATAGCATCTGACCTCAAGTCTGTAATTCAGATAAATATACCGGTTTGTAAGAATACTAAGTTGCACATTTTCTAGAGTCATTACAGTTGTAATTCTGAATCGATCTGCATTCTGACTATCGGGCCAATAATTCCACAGTGTTGTCCAAAAGCTCACCACTGCGGGTGCAATGTCACATACTCCGCCCATTTCACAAGCAATAGGGAAGCTCAAGCGGAGTTATCATGCTCTCTAGTTCTCTAGAATATTGATTTTATACACATAGAATGTAAACATCAAGATAAGATAGCATTGACAACTCACTGACTGTAACTGCCATGGTGTCCCAAGTGGTTTCTCCATTAACAGCGGGACAATGTCCCTGCACATTGTCTTTGAAAGTTCCCATGGAAAGTCATTTCTTTGGGCACCACTTTGTACATTGGCTGTTTTAATGGATTTGTACTGAGCCCGGATTTCTTTTATAATTTTTTTTCCTGAACCTGCACTGTTGTGCGCAGGATACAAAACTTTGGCTTTGTTTGGCCCAAAGGTATTCGGCAGGCCAAAGGCCATTTGTCGTTGGCCCAGAGAAAGCCCAGAGGAGGCACGATGAAGCCCTAGAAGTGACAGTGGGAACGGAACTGGCCCTGACACGTAATAGCACACCCTCATTTGGCCGATAGTGGAAATGCATCTATTGTTGATATTGACAGTTTTCCTGTAATTACATAATTGTAAGTAAATATGGGTCAGATTCCCCATTCCAGAGTAAACATTCACAAGTCAAAGGGGGAACATGCTTTGAAAAACACATACCATCTGCTAAACAATGCGTGTCACAGCCCTATTAAAACTTCATCACAAGGAAGTTGCCTTTAAAGACAGCTGTACATTAACCTCAAATGAGCCCCACACTTCAAACAATGCCAGCAGAAATAGACGAGAATGCTGTGATTGAGGCAAGTCCGGTTTGTCATTCTGTTTGGTCATGTTTTTGATCATGTCATTTCCAATCGCAGTGGTGCTGTCAACTCTGTGACTTTTGGCAACAACATGAAAGCGGAGGATTAGATGCCTTTGAAAAGCAAATGCTAATTTAAATGTAAGTGTGGCACTAGCGTCAAACTGAATAGCCAGCGAGACTTCAGAAGCAGTATTATCCTGCCGAGGTGTCTTATCTTTCAAATGCCAACCTGCATCTCCCCCAAAACTGGCAAGAGCCTGGAACAGAGGCTGCTTTCAAATAGCAGCGGTGCGGGGAGCCATATCAGATCTACACAAGTCTATCCACCAGTAAATAACACAAAGGCGTCTGTGTTCAATCTACTCGCTGTTTGTTTTATCAAGTTTTTTCTGTCTCATTATTGTTTAGCTGAAAACACGGAGCCTTTGAAGTGTGTCTTCAAAGAAGAGGTGGAAAAGCTGTAACCTCATTCTTGCATTGCTACTGTTTTTAGAAGTGCCTGGCCACGCTTGCAGCCTGTTATTCTTAGGAACCTCTGATCAAAATGATGTTTCAGTCTGACTTTCATGGAAACAGAAAAGGATAACTAGACCAATAATCCAGTTTAATTGTCTTCTTCAAAAAAACAAGTTTCTCCTTCAAATTTTTGTCAACCAAACATAAAGCATGCAATATACACTGCCTGGCCAAAAAAGTTGCTTTTTGAATTTAAATAAGAAGATATTTAAGAATCTATGATTGGATAATTATTGCAGTGATTAATATGTGTCAGCTGGCAACAATTCTTTTAATCCTAACTGATGTGATGTGTAGCTTCTCATTTCTTAAACAACCATATTGGAAGACGTATCTTGTGGTCATTGAAAAGATGTAAGAAAAGATGTAAGAAAATAAAAATAAGGAGATTGCTAAAACACTGGTGTAGGGCTCTACGTTTAGGAGCGGGTTTGGTTATTAGCAATAATTGATAATTATCATAGATAATTATTAATTGTGAAAATCAATAGAACATTGATTAGAATCAATGTTATCTTTATAATCCTTTAAATCAACAATCATCAAAGACAAGCATCAATTATCTAATTCAATAGAATTTTAATTATTATCAAAGATAATCATTAATTATTACAATTAATGGAACATTGATTAGAATTAACACTAGCTTATTGATTCTTCAAATAGTAGATAGTTCTCTCAGGAAAAATCAATGTCCGGAGAACATCGATATTCAAAAGGAAACAATGAAGGCTTGAATCCGAGCACTGAAATCCCCTGCCAGCCTTTGACACAGGTGTATGCAAAACAAACCAAAACAATTCTCTTTGAGATATAACAAAGTTTATTGATGCCGTAATATTAATTAATAATCAATACAATGCAGTCAATAAACTTCCGACTTACAACTACAAACTAAACAGTGACATGATTAGATATAGTAACCAAAAATAAGCATATAAAACATGAGGAATGTGTGTGTGTGTGTGGAGTGACGCGCACAAAATGGCGGATGTGACTCTCGAGGAGAGTACTTCACGCAAAATTTCCATCCAGAGAGTATGGCCGCGAATGTGGGCGTATAGATGCTGGTGATGGCGTCTGCTCGTTTACCGCGTCTCCGCTAGTATGATAACTTGGGGACAAAGCTGAGCTTTATCACAAAGTTATCTACTAGCCAAATGTTTGTGAGGGGTTGTGTGTGTGTGTGGTTTGTACAACAGAAAGAGAGAGAATAAAGTGGCGGCGCCGAAGCCGGTTTCACAAGCATGGGAGAGAAGGCAGCTGTTTGTTTATCACTCAGAGACGCAGTGAATGACTCGTAACCTGTCCCACAGTCTTTGGTCCTTTAATGGATAAACACAGTATGCTGGTCTCATCCAAGATGGCGTAAATACGCAACAGTCCAACGTGGTTGGATTACAACAGAGCAAATCTCATTTGTGATAACAGTATGTTACAGTAATACCTTAACTATTATTAACAGCAATGAGTGGACTCGATGGTCCATAAACTGTACAAGTAATAACCTTGATGCACAAGAATAACACACTATAATATTCTATCTCTGCCCAGACGTATCCTCATACTTGAACCCTGTGAGGACGCGAGTAGAATGTGTGTTCATCCATCGTTTGACTCCGACTTGGTTCCTCCAGGCTCGGGTGATGACGGGAGGCCGTTCCCTCACTCTGTCGAAGGGCGGTAGGCTGCTGATTCTTGGCTGGCTGGCGGAGAGATCAGTGATGTCGACTCGATTGAAGATGGGAGAGAAATCTTCTTCACTTCTGCAGGCAAACGGATGAAGATGCGGATTGCTCGGCTGTCTCCTTCGTATCCGTTAGTGTTCACTAACGGATACGAAGGAGACAGCCGAGCAATCCGACTTTGCATGCCGTACTTAGACGCAGCTCGTCGCTGCTCTCAGGTGAAGCCTCGTTGCACAAGGAAGTAACATACAACTTGAAACTGTGGCCATACAATCTCCATCTTGCCTGGCCACAGTTTCAAGTCGTATGTTACTTCCTTGTGCAACGAGGCTTCACCTGAGAGCAGCGACGAGCTGCGTCTAAGTACGGCATGCAAAGTCGCTGGAAGCAATGCTCAGAAGGACCTCAGAATTATTTCGACTGGAGATGACATCATGGTTGAGGGGTGTTCTGTTGAGCGCCTCATCCAATAGGAGTTGAGAGTTCGATCCTTTGGAATTTCACACAGTTGTAAGATGAGCAAGGCTTCTTGGGATTTGTAGTCTGTTTTGTACTCCCTTTGTTTGATTTTGGCATGGTTTTTATCAGCAAGATTTATGACTTTGTGTTTGTGGGCCTCAGTCAGGCTTTACGACTTTGTTAGGCCTGCCTTTGTCTTGTATCTGAATACATGTGGCCCAACATTGGAATTGGGTTAAGAACTGTCCAACACATTATTAAAACCTGGAAGGATAGTTGTGAACCATCAGCTTCATTGAAGAAATGTGGTTGGAAAAAAATCTTGAATGATCATGATCGGAGATCACTTAAATGCTTGGTGAAGTTAGTAGACTATGTTTAATAGTTAAAGTAAGAGCATTTCCACACGCACAATGCGAAGATAACTTACAGGATTGGGACTAAACAGCTGTGTAGCCACCAGAAAGCCACTTGTTAGTGAGGCAAATCAGGAAAAAGAGGGGTTGCTTCAATTTGTCAATTCTAAGCTCAGTAACGTTGTGAGGCAATAAAATTAAGTCAACTGACTACCTGAATTTACTGAATGACCACGTTATCTCATCAATCAATTTTTTTCCCTGATGGCACAGGCATATTCCAGGATGACAATGGTAGTTCAGGGAGCATGAAGAATCATTTTCACACATGAAATTGCCACCATATAGTCCTGATCTTAACCCCATAGAAAGTCTTTGGGATATGCTGGAGAAGACTTTTCAGAGTGGTTTGACTCTCCCTTCATCAATACAAGATCTCAGCCAAAAACGAATGCATCTCAGAATGGAAATAAATGTTGTGATGTTGCATAAGGTTGTCGAAATAATGTCACGACAAATGCACACTGTAATAAAATGGGGCTGATGTGATCATATTTATTGGTTCTAGTAACCACTCTAGCTGCTGCATTTTGAACCATCCATCCATCCATCCATCGTCAACCGCTTATCCTGTACAGGGTCACGAGGGGCTGGAGTCTATCCCAGCTAACATTGGGCGAAAGGCGGGGTACACCCTGGACAGGTCATTTTGAACCAATTTAAGTTTATTTTTTGAACCTGTCGGACATCCTCCCAGTAGTGCATTACAATAATCTAGTCCTGAGGTCATGAACACATGACTTATCTCTGGGTTGGAAGAATGCTATTCTACAAATATTAGAAATGTGATTTCCAAAGTACAGAAATCAAATATAACATTCAACTTCTTTGCTGTAGAAAACAGTATATCCATAAAGAGTCAAATTATATTTAGGTTTTTGGTCCAATAATTTGCACCCCTTTTTTTGTCAGAATTAAGAAGGAAATTTCTAGCCTTCTAATTTTTTATATCATTGATACACTCAGCTAAAATTGGGTTTTGAAGAAATATAAAGTTGGATATCATTGGTGCAACAGTGAAAACTTATACCACGGTTCCTGGTAATGTCTCCCAGGATATGCATGTACAAGGAGATAAGAGGCCCTAAAACTGATCCCTGTGGCACTTCATACTTAGCTTTAGGTTTGATCTGGCAATTCCTAGTTTACACAGACAAAGTGGTGGCGGTCAGATAAATAGGACCTAAACCAAGCTAATGACTGTCCACAAATGCCAAAATAATGCTCAAGTATATCCAAGAGACTGTAAGGATGTATTGTGTCAAAGGCAGCACTAAGATCTAAAAGCACAAGAAGAGAGATGCAGCCACAATCACAAGATAAAAACAAGTAATTTGTAACTGATAAAAACAAAGACTGGGAGGAAACTACCACCTTCCTTTTTCTTTTCTAGTTTTTTTGACATCAATAGGAGATTTGAGATCAGTCTATCTCAGTTGCCGAGCCAACTCTCCTGGATCAAGCTGTGTGTGTTTTTTTTTATAAGGGGTTTGATAACACCCAGTTTAAAGTTTCTTGGCTAAAGATAACAATGAGTTTATAATATTAAGAATTTCTGATATTATAGGAAACACCTCTTTTAGAAGCTTAGCAGGAATTGTGTATAGCATACACCTTGTTGTTAGCTCTTCATAAACTATGAAAGCGATGGACTGAAGTTAAGAATATGAGACACTGTCTTCTGAGGTGCTGTGGCAGATGGTTACATAATTCCAATTTTGTTTCTGTTGTTTTAATTTTATAAATTTTGTCATTACTTTATCAAATCTGATGTAATTAAATATTATAATGTAAAGATTACATTACTGATTATGTGTTTAATTTTTAACCAGATTACATTTCAGAAGTAATCAGGGATTAAATTGGGATTTTTTGTGGTGGGGGAACCACCTCACCCAATCCCCCAGTTTCCATCACACATTTCTTTTGACTTGAAGACCTCATTGCATAACTTGTGATCTAACTGTAAAAGAAGTGGGCAGCAGACCCTGTAAAAACAGTGCCGCTCTCTGTGAATATAGCGGACCTGGCTCCGACACAGACTAGACAGAAGTCTAATACCTGTGTAGCTCAGCGAGTAAAGACACTGACTACCTCCCCTGGAGTCGTGAGTTAGAATCCAAGGCATGCTGAGTGACTCCATCCAGGTCTCCTAAGAAACCAAATTTTCCTGATTGCTAGGGAGGGTAGTCACATGGGGTAAGATCCTCATGGTCGCAATAATGTGGTTCTCTCTCTCGGTGGAGTGCGTGGTGAGTTGTACATGGATGTCGTGGAGAAAAGCATGAAGCCTCCATATGCGCTATGTCTCCACGGTAACACGCTCAACAAGCCACTTGATAAGATGTACGGATTGACGGTCTCAGACATAGAGGCAACTGAGATTTGTCCTCTGCCATCCAGACTGAGGTGAGTCACTATGCCACAACGAGGACATAGAGAATATTGGGAATTGGGCATTCCAAATTGGGGAGAAAAGTAAAAAAAAAAGATGTTTTTGAACTAACACACTCACTAAATGAAGTGAATAAAAAAAAAAAAACATAACTGGAGCCTGCCTGCAGGAAATAGAATGAAGTGATGAACCAACTGCCAAATATATATAGATAGATAGATAGATAGATAGATAGATAGATAGATAGATAGATAGATAGATAGATAGATAGATAGATATTTATCAAAGATGCTGGAACACCATTCCACACCGTTTTGCCCTAATTTAACCCCTGCAAGTACCCAACATTGCCTGTCTTGTATCATCTTTAATGATTCATTTAGCAATTTAGCAATTATTTCTAACATTACAAACTTTGATTTGAAGCAACAACAAAAAAATCTTTGAAAATTGTACAAAAAAAAACAAAGGTACAAGACTCTGTACTTACCGTCTTTAATGAGGTAATGAACTACACTTGTATGAAGCATTGTGAATGATATAATACATTTAAAAAATATACAAAACTATTGATTTAAAGTTGTTGATTATAGCATAAAATTAATACATATAAAGTTAATTGCTAAATATTCATATATATATATATATATACAAATATATAAGTAGTTTTAGAGTTTATGGAGACCGATTGCATTATTTAGAGTGTATGGGAGAGGGTGGTCGCTACAGAGTTCTGCTGGCACGTTTTGTTTGTCATAATTCTCTGATTGGTGGAATGTTCTCTTCAGGACCATGGTTAGGTAAGTTCATTATCAGGAATTACCCTATTCACACCATTTCAACAGAAGCACATACAATCAATTAACAACCTCAGAGTTTACAGTAGGTCTGTCAATTCCCCTATAGAATAAACGAATGGGATTTTTAATACTGAAACAGTTGCTCTCTATAGAAAGACAACGCCTGCACACCTTAGACCCTAAAACCACCACTGCAGAACACCACAGTTTCATTTGTATTTGTCCCCTTAACCCTTTGACAGGATCGCTCCTTCCTGTTGCATCTGGTTATAACTGAAAGAACGATAGAACAAAGTGCAAGACTAAGATGGTCTTTAAAGAGTAGGAAGGAGATGGCTCTTTTCATGGCCAGTGAGTTCACATAAATAATGACACATAAACTCAAAAAGAACTAAGAAAAGCAGAGGGGCAGTCCTGTCAGGTGATGGACAGGTGCTTTCAATAAGTGAAATGAAAGTTTTAAAAGGGCCATTTTAGTCTTAGATTTCTTCCCTTAGGTCCACTTATGAAGTTTTTAGTGCCAAGTCATTTTGAACTTATTGACTTGCATTGTTTGATTTACACACAGCCAGGAACAGATAACAGTTTATTTTAGTACATCAAGCTCATTTATCTCTGAAGATCAAGGAAAATTGTATTCCTCATGATATGAGCCCTTTAATAAAAACAGCATTAAACATCTGAAAAGACACCTGCAATTCAGGTCGCACTGTTTTATCTTGGTTGAGAAAGAATGAAAGCCATGAGCTCATTGAAATTTTAATAATTGAAGTTAGATCATGCATTGTTTATTTGATTACAGACAACCAATCAGAATCACTGTAAGTGAGTATTAAATAAGACATCTTCTAGCTGAATGCTCCACCTTCTCCAAGTTTTCCAACTGGACAATGATGTAGCTTATATAAAAAGACTCTCCCCTGCAGAATGTTCATTTTTAGCAACAAGAAAACTACTTCCTTATCAAATTAGTTTTTCTGGCATTATGTCTCATCTGTGATCAATGTGGCCAGACGTGCAGTCCAGCAATAACATTAGATTGACATCAGTAGGAACATCCACTAGTTACTTCACAGTATAGGGACTAGCGACATCAAGTGATAAAGTTGCTGCATGTGGGAATTGGTCCACGTCAGCTACTGTTTTGGTTAGGGTTAGGGTTTGGTTTAGGACTATATTAATGTAATTACCCCTCAAATGGTGCAGAGTATTCAATGTGCTGTGCCTTTCACTTCACATCCATTTAATAAAAGTGAAAGCACATAGTTTTGCTCTCAGTACTGTTGCACATAGTCACAACTGTAATTCCAGCTTTGGCCACAAGAAATGGTATAGATGTGGTTTGAACGTTGAGGAGGACCAAATGTGGGTCCAGCAAGGGGGGTGGGGTGGGTGGGTTGTAATTATGGTAATTATTGGGTATTATACATTGTGTAATGTGTTCATTAAAACACATTACACAATGCATTACTGTTCAAATGAATGGACAGATATATGAAACAGTATATTCAGTGTAGGGAAGCTGCTGTGTGAGTTTCTGATGGTTAGATTACCATCTGAGAACATGGTTAACCTGTTTTAAAATTATTTGCACATTTTCTTATTATGCAACAGCACTAAATGCATATCATATAACAATTGTCTAAACGTCTTAGTTGACGTAATTCTGGGGGATATGTGGATGCTAAGGGAAGCCCTATAATAAGAAAACTGATAAATACACACAAACACACATGATAGGTGATAAGAGATGCTCCAATCTAGGGCACAACTCCGCTTATGCGCATCCCAAGCTCAGTGATGTGCTTAAGTTTAAACTGAGTGCTTCAAAAGTGTGTAACAGCAAGATTATTGAGGGTGCGCAACATGTAGTTCATGGCATCAAGCAGTTTTTCAAGTCAGACAACAAAACATATAGAATCGGCAACAGACTCTAAATACAGTCCACAACACCTTACAAATAAACCTTTAGACTATGAATAATAACGAGAACATTGCTTACAGCAGGCGATTTAAAATTTAAAATTAAAAAAAGTGGCATATTTAATTCATCACTTTAAAATCAACACAGCTAAAAATATTAAACTGACTAGTGGAGCATCTATGGGATCAAAATCCTGCCAAATGTATTGCGGTCAGGGATCCAAAAATAATAAGCGTGAAGTCATCAGAATTGCAAACAAAATCATTTTTTCCTTGGTTATATTACTGTTTTTTTTTAATTTTTTTTTATCTCTGACAATTTTGCTAATATTTTAATTGTTTTGTGCACTTATGCTGTATTTTTCTTTGCTTTTGTTTCTAAGTTCTGAGCTTGGTTTCCCAAAACTTGTGTGTAGAGTTTCCTTTCACTAATTCCTGATCGACAGCTCCTCCTCTAGCCAATCATTGGGAGAGGGGAGGTGCCGTCCCTCCAATGCGACTCCGATGGCTGCTGCTCAATATTAGATTATATGTGCTTGATCGAGACACTGCTTGTGTCTGTTTTGAGAATATTCTGTCAGCTCTAGGAAACAATGTGTTGTTCGAGTAGGCCATTATCATAGTCCGTTAACACTTTAGTCTTTAGTTTAGGCATTATTTAAGACTTCCTTGTTTGTAGGTTATCGGCTGCATATCTAAAAAAAAACAAAAAAAACAAGGCTGAGTTGGTGTGGATGTTTGAAGCATGTTTTACTAGCTGTACCAATGTAGTCACGAGTTCAGAACCTAACTTGATCTGTTTTTCCACGAAATAAAATCCAGATCCCGACAACAAGGCTTATTACAATACTGATGAATATAAATACTTAAATCTAACTTTTTTTTTTTAGATATGCAGCCAATAACCTACAAACAAGGAAGTCTTTAATAATACCTCATATAATATACTCAAAACAGACACAAGCATTGTATCGATCAACCACAAATAATCTAATATTGAGCAGCAGCCGAGTGACGTCACCTCCCCTCTTCCAATGATTGGCTAGAGGAGGAGCTGTCGATCAAGAACTAGTGGACCAATAGGGACGCAAATCGCCGCCTGATTTACATGAAACACTACTCATCCCCTTCACAGCATTGGGGGGGATGTGTCATTTTAAAACACGTCCACGCACGAAAGCCAGAACCAAGGAGGTCTTATAACAAGAAAAATATCTCTAATAATATTTTCGATTAAAATTTTGCTTGCTATACATTTTTTTCATAAGGGTACACAGTTACTTTTCCAAACTTGGGACATACCCTAAATGTGACCTATCCTAAAGACCACACCCACCAAGAACAAATGAATCAATCTGACTGGCTGATGAATCTGACCATGTGACTTTAGATGTCTGTTCATTTGCAGTGTTGAGGGATGCTGTGGAATGCTGATGTTGATGAGAGTTGTGGGCCTGATGGGGGGGAGTTCAGGCTGAATGCGCTGCTTCGGCTAAGGAGTACGGCTTCAGGCATGTGATTTGTGAAACAGTTGTCACACTTTGCTTGTAAGCATCAAGGAATACATTCTGATTGGATAAACCTTTTGTTTTTGCTATTCGTTTGTTGATGAACTAGGAGTGGAAAGCGATTGAAAATACATAGGCAAGAAGGTCAATGAGAATTAAAGTTGATTTAATAGGCATGTTACGCCAGCGGAGAAGGCTTTGCTGGCCCTGAGAAATCACCACTGGACTAATACAATTGAAAACATCCTTTAAGCCTGGTGCACAGTGTAACATTTTGGCCATAATTTGCCATCGGAGCCAAATTTTGATAATCTTTAAAGATTCTGTCATTGCACGGTTTAGATCGCTTAGTGTGACGTGCTCAAAAGTCTGACAGTGTCTGGTAGCCTTCCTTTTTTATTACACGGCTCTCTTGAATTCTTGATTCTGAAACTTTTTAAAAATAATTATCTTACATGAACATCCAAATTACCATCTGACTTTCTGGCGCTAAATATGAGAGAGAGTGTTTTACCTACTGCTAATAACTGCTACTTATTGGAAAAGGATGCTTGTTTTAGGAAAAGCTACTTGTTACTAAACCCTAACTCTGTTAAAGTGTTACTTTAGAGTCAGAGAGAATATAATTTTTTTTTTTAAAGGGAGAGAAGCACTTTTACAAAGAACGCCTCTTAAGTTGCACACACACACACACACACACACACACACACACACACACACACACACACAAACACACAGACTCTGGCTTTGTCCCCAGCTGGTCAGGGTCACACGGGCTCCGACATCTCCATATCTTGCTATTAGCTTGTGTGCCTGTGAAGGAAGCCTTTGAAGTGACACCAAAGTCAGCCTCATGTATCTCTCATCTAAGATCTTTCTTTTAACACCAGAGTACCGACATTTCAGGCTCCTTCTCTTTGTGTGCATTATGCTTTGAATTGGGGCAGACTACTGTTCTAGGTGGATTAACTTCTAGATATTTGACATCGACATTATGTCGTTGTGGCAACGAAGTTGAAACATTGGATATAAATTTATACAGAGAAGGTTAATACGCAATTTTATCACACTAAACTCAACCAGGAGAAACCAGTTTACTGTTTCTACTGGTTATTTATTGTTGCTATACGATCAACAGTACATGTGACTTTCACTGCAATGTCACAATCTCATTAATTCCACACTTTATCTATAGCATATACGTATGCCTTCCACATTAGGAGTTCATCGGTACTCCTGTCCCTTAATGTTTTCTAATGATACAGTCTTTATTTACTTACACCATATCTCTCTCTCTCTCTCTCTCTCTCTCTCACACACACACACATACTTTCTTTCATAAAATTACTTAGATTGTATATTATTAGAATTATTAGTACTCTATACTTTCCCTTGTGTTTGCATTGGTTGTGTCTGTGTCTGTGTCTTGTTTTTGCACAATTGTCTGTATTGTCATTGTCCTGTAAATTTGAGCCTCATCCCGATGCCCAGTAAACCCTGTGTAAACTGTGCAAATGATAAACAAATCAACTTGACTTGACTATACTTTTATAACAATAAGTATTTCATTATTTACGGATTGGCCCCATTCACTTCCATTGTAAGTGCCTCACTGTAACCCAGAGTTTTGCTTTTCTGAAAGAAAAGGAGGGACGAGTCGAAATAAATCAAATGTTGTCGATTGAGGTTAACTTGTTTTAAACCTTTTATAGTTTCACTGCAGATTGTAAAGACTTGGTCTAGCGTACTGGAGCTGAGTTGAATGAACATTAAAATCATAACATGAAGACTAGCTCAAAGAGAAAATTCTGTCAAAGGCAAACAATTTCAAGGCTGCCCGGAAAAAAAAAAAACTTCTTCCCACTAGCTTTTGTCACTCAGCCCCTCCTGCCTGCAGAAGCAGGAAGATTTTACAGTTCGTAAGATCAAACACTGGCTTAAGTACTTGGTTTGTTTACACCATCCCACAAGTGAGAGCTGAGCAAAACGGCTAATTTTCCACATTGGAGAGGGGGTCTTTCTCTCTCGCAACCATTATCATCTCAGAGAACTACCACTTTCACCGCAAAACTCTCACCCTCATAACCAGCACCTTTCTCTTCCTCTCATCCTCATTCTTGCTATGCATCTGGGCCCCTCGTTTTCTCAAATCAACAGTATTGGTAAGGGTACTTTGAAACTGTAGCTTTCTGTGCTATGATATGCTCATCATTTAAAGTAGATCGACTACAGGCAAAATATAGTTAGCTACACTACAACTTGCTATTAAAAAGTATCTACACTGAAGCTATTTAAGGGGACAATATCTTTTTGAAATAACTCTGATGATAAAATTCAGATCAGTATTATTTGGATCCAAAATAGACCAGCTAGATAAATACTTACTAGATAAAAATAGACAAAATAACTGCCCATGTTCTGTCTCAAATGTAAAGTAATATTAATTTCACAAGAGTGCTGTTGTTTTGAATATCAGTACAGCTGTGAGCATATACTCAGTGTTAGATAGTAATAGATTAAATGTTATCATAATTGTGTAATCGGATTACAAAATTAAGTACTTATAATTAGATAATAGTAAATTTTTAA
Source organism: Moxostoma hubbsi (assembly GCA_032164185.1). Classification (NCBI taxonomy): domain Eukaryota; kingdom Metazoa; phylum Chordata; class Actinopteri; order Cypriniformes; family Catostomidae; genus Moxostoma; species Moxostoma hubbsi. The sequence continues at coordinate 4,977,100 of JAVLUX010000007.1, forward strand.
ATACTCTTAATCAGATTACAGATCCTATTTATGGATTACTTAATTACATATTATTTTATTAATCCCTCTCATTCTTCATTCTAAATCAACCTACAGCTGATATACATTCTTTAAATCTTCAAATTGGGATGGAATTGCACACATAGACCTGATAGCTGCCCCAGCCTGCACTAAAGATGGAGCGTAATCCACACATAAATGTTGAACCTATTGCATTAGTGTGGTAAAGTTATTTTTAGTTTCACAAATTGCTTTTGTACTTGGCCTTAAAAATGTGCATTAATGCAATTTTGCAACAACATTTGAGACTTTTTTTGTGATGTTGATTTACAAATATAACTGTTCTGACCTGTTACCTCACATACATGGCATTTGCAATGCCATAATTGTTGAGAGTAAGAACATTAAGTGACTTCTTTTTATTTCGTGCAGAAACAGACAAAATGATGCACGCTTATTCTACTCAATTGCATGTGACATCAAATGAACAAGTATTAGGTCAGAAGTAATCTAAAAGCAATACAAAAACAATCAGATTACATTACTTTAAAATGTAACCCTGAAATGATGTTAATAACTACAATTTTATAATTTCATTTGTAATCAGTACCAGATTACAATTCGGAAGTAATCTACCCAGCACTACATATACAGAAGTATATAACTAAATATTTCAGTAAATCAAAACATGTAATAAAGGGACTTCCATGCAGTTACTCAAATTAATCTGGAAAAACGTTTTTAAAGGTTAATTTAGATGAATGTCAGAATGAACAATGCAATAAAATAAGTTTGATTTCCCAATGCTACATATACAAGAGGACAATTTAGAAGAGTGCAGTTGATGATTGTATAACTCGCTGTGTGCACAATACAATGATATGAAAACAGTAATGCAGTGTTTCAAGCTCTACACCACTACTTTTTTGGAAAAAAGAATATGAAAAGAATCCACACTATTCTGGAAACAGCTGAGATACAGAAAAATATAGTACTTACGTTCCCCTATCACAGACTAATATTCAGAAACAACTATAAGTAAGGCATCCTTAGGCTGATTTTTCACACTACGCCTGTCATCAAAATGATTGTTTATTATTACACCCAGAACTGTATGACACACTTTCGCTCCCAGATAAGTTTATCAGAGTGTTCCCCGTCTGTCGCTCACTTCGAAGTTGTGTCGAAGAAGCGGCACTAGGGGTCTCTCTTGAGTGCCGAATATGCCTCCGATCAATGAAAAAGGCCAATGAGAAGTTGGCAGACAGTATTTGCATACCCCGCCCCTGGACATACGGGTACAAAGGCGGGGAAATAGTTCCAGCTGCCCTCCGGTCACCGTATTGTGGCATCTCCTCCCTCCTTGAGGCTGGATCTACCACTGTGCCACGTTCCACATGCCGCCTAAAAACCCATGTGATGTATTCACCATCTTTTCCTCCCCCTTTCGGGACAGGTGTGGCCTCCACAGGGTCTTTTCCCCCTGAAAGAATAGGAAACCCGGTAAGACCCCTTCCCTCGATGCATGTAAGGGCCCCGACCGTTCTTGCTGTATGTGGAGAAACATTGAGAGAAAAGAGGCCCAGCCAGGCTTGGCCCGTTCCCAGGTTGGCAAGCGTCGCTTTGTTCCCCTGTCTAGGGTAACCAGAAGGATTCCGATGACTTTTTTGGGGGGGCATTGGGGAAAGGTACGTGCAGTCTGACACAGCTGGTCGCCTTTCCACGTAAATTACCTGCCCGCTCCTGTGTCAGCAGTACACACGTGGCTCAGCACATGGCGTGATTTAAATTGGACCCCTAGTGTCGCTTCTTCAACACAACGTCGAAGTGAGCGACAGACAGGGAATGTCTAGGTTACGTATGTAACCTCCGTTCCCTGATGGAGGGAATGAGACATTGTCTCCTCCCGGCCACGTTGCTGAGCTGAGCCACTGTTGTGGCCGGACCATTTCCGGCTCCTCAGAAAAATCCTGAATGAACTCGACATATTTCCCCACTTTTATACCCGTATGTCTGGGGGTGGGGTATGCAAATACTGTCTGCCAACTTCTCATTGGCCTTTTTTCATAGATCAGAGGCATATTCGGCGCTCAAGAGAGACCCCTAGTGTCGCTTCTTCGACACAACGTTTTGTTTGCGTGCTCTAAACCCCATCCATATAAGTCATTACATTGAATGTTTTTTCTCATGTTTATTTATCCTTTTCAAAATGATGCAAAAATTCCAGTGCATTGTACAACACGGTTATAATCACTTTTGACAATATTTCTATTCACATAATAACAGTGCTGGGTAGTAATGGATTACATGTAATCTGTATTACGTAAAGAGATTTTAAAAATCAAGTACTTGTAATTTATGAAATTGCATTTTAAAATACTCATAATCAGACTACAGTTACTTTTTGTAGATTACATATTAGCAAGGCAATGGCAGTAAATTGTTAATAATTTATTGATCATTTTCAAATCAATATCGTCATATTCTTGCCTCGAAGCGCAATAGTCTCACAGATGAACATTTTGAGCATGTGCTCCTTTTACATTACAACAGTATAATATGCACCTCAGATAAGGAATAACTAATGGACTATTACCAAGTAGTAAGGGTTAAAAGTACAGTGTATGTCAGAGATTTGAGCTGTTAGCTTTGATCCAGCAGTCATTGCTGTTGATTTCAGGTTCAATGATTGAACTAGATATGTTTTACATTTTTTTATTATTTCTCACTACCTCACCAATGGTGTTGCTCACACATAAAACTTAATTGCTTCAAAGGATCTAGTGGATGCCATCTCTGTGTCTGTTTCTGTTGATTTAATGGTCATTCATTTTCATTCATTTTCATTCATTTTATGATAGTTTTATGTTGATTTTATGGTCATTGATGTTCATACTGCTGCTATTGTTTTATGCACTTAAAATGAACTTGATGTCTCAGTGTTTTGTATTATAACCTTTAGCCATGCACTGTCATTACTGTTAGATTTAATGTTTATTTAATGCATGAAATGTTTAATGCACTTTTTAAAAATGTCATTACAAGCTCTTTTTATGAGGCTCGTTTTGTTAGTAATAAAGAATGGAATACATTTTCTTCCTCTTTTATGTTAAAATCATTATCCTACTCATATACATGTGAAATAAAATAAAATTAGGCTGAAAGTAATCCAAAAGTAATCAGATTAGATTGCCCAAAAATGTAATCTATTATATGTTACTGATTGCATTTTTTTGGCATGTTATTTGTAATCAGCAAAGTAATCTGCTCAGCACTGCAAAGGAAAAATGCAAGTGCAAATTCACAGTAATTACACCGCGAGTGGAGTTTAATGTCAAACTCTATTCTTCAAGAAGTCCATTCCAGGATTCCAGATCTGGTCAAAGATATATGCTTTATCATTTAAATAAAATCTTATACTTTCTAAATGTAATACATTTCCAATTTCTCTCAGCTACATTTTGTATGTTGGTATTGCCTCTGATTTCCACATATTTCAAATAATAATTTTTGTAATGATCAAACCAAAACATTCTCATACTTATTTTCTGTATATAACGGACTTGTTCCTCCAAGGATATCTATAATGGGGTTTGGTTCAAGGTTCTTATTAAAAGCTTAAGAGAAACATTGAAAAATCTTTGACCAATGTTACACAGCTTGTTGCATGACCAAAAACTGTGAGCTAGTGCACCCTCTGTTATTTTACATCAGTTACAAAGCGGGGACACCTCTGGGGCAATCCTGTGGATCTTAACTTTATAATAATACGGATGATGCAGTGTTTTGAAATGTATCAAGTTATGTATATTGTTTGAACATTCCTCCTCAAAGTTCATCATCTATCTTTAACTCTAACTCTTTGGCCAAAGCCTCTATGTGCAGTTGTGTAAGTAGAAGTGTGCATTTGCAATACACAATAAAAGTATGACACTGCTTCATGGCTAAATGGATTCAATTAGTTAATAACTTCGTGTTTCATGTTTACACATAGTCCCAAAATTAGGTGTGTTTTCTAACCTAAAGTTACTCGATTTAGAAATAGTATACATATTCTGAAGCTGAGAAAAGGAGGCAAATACACCATCTTTTTATAATGCCCTACATCACAAATCCCTTTCTCTTTCCACGTCAAGAAATCATTGTCATTCAAACAAGGAATAAAAGCACGATTATCACATATTGGACTATCAGTATAAATTTCTGGGGCCTTTTAAAAACCTTAATTTATTTCCATATTCTTAATGAGTTGCCAATAATAACACTATCACCGTAAGTCCATTTATTTACTTTAAACGGGCTATCCAGGAGGGCAAGAAGTGAAGTCTTGTTACATAGGTTGCGGTCAATGGAAAGCCATGCAGGGCAAGAATTAGATTCTTTAAAAGGGCCCTTTTTCCACAATGAAAATATTTTTAAGTGTGCTGCCCAATAATAATTTTGAATGTTTGGTAGGTTAAAGCTCCCATTATATTACTTTGAATAAAAGAGCCACAGTGGCTTCTTTTTGCACCAGTTTCCCCAGAAGTGACAATTTCGTTCTCTTGAACACATGGAATGGAAATTATGCCTTACTCGCAAATTGTTTTTTGTGATATTCTGATTTTGCACATAAAATAAATGTATAACTTGGATGGAAACATGACTACTGTGTTACTTATAGTTCATCACTCTGTATGTTTGGGCATCCGACCCAGCCCAACACAACAACATTGACATCAACTTAATAGTGTGAGTTTGAGATGGGGCTGTCTTGTTTACTAACCAGTAAGACGAGTGCGGTGTCCGGGAAACCTGTTTGAAAACAATTATTTTTGCAGTTCTGTTATATGCCACTAGAGGCTCAGACATTACCCATTCACCTTTATTTTATCAGCACTTCCTACAGTTCGTTACTCCCCTACCCTGCATATCACCATGATCTCTATCCATCTCTTACACCATCTCAGCGCATCGATCACACTCTCAAATCTTTCCCTCTCACTCTAACTTTGTGAAGCTTTCACTCTGTACAGAACTCTTCATGTGAGGTGAGAATGATCCTGTGATCTTTCTCCAAGCCGACTGCTCTCAGCGGCAGGTCTAGACACAGTGCTGATGGAAGCGGTTGATCAGTACCATGGAATCCTTCTTCAGTTCTCTTTCTGATTCCAGGCCAGCAGAAGAACTGGATAACTCTGGTGGAACGCTGCTGAAGGTTTGGAGCACTGTGCCCCATTACATCATCAAACATCACCATCCAAATGCAATATGCAGCAACGCATCAATGAGTGTGTGCTGAAATCGGCAGAATTCTCCAAAGTTAGACAGTGTTAACCGTTTTGCAGATCTCTGACAATATTCTCATATGTCTTGATTATTAACCTTTAAATGCATTTGTGTTTCACCAAACATTATACTGTACATCCCTCTGGTCTTTAGCATTCCGACTCATATATCTATAGCAAATGGATCTATAAAATGCTCAGACAGTTTACAATTTTTTTGGAAAGCATTTTCAAGTCAGTTACAATAATAGAACAGAATATATTCAGTGATACGTCGATTTTATCATTTTTATACATCAAAGCGATGATGCAACAAATGATTGAACATGATTCATTACTTTCACCTTGAAATTTTAAGAGACACAACTGGCTGTCAAACACATAACACACACACCGATTAGCCACAACATTACAACCATCTGCCTAATATTGTGTAGGTTCCCCTCGTGCTGACAAAACAGCTCCAACCCACATCTCAGAACAGCAATCTGATATTATATTCTACTCACTACAATTGTACAGAGTGGTTATCTGAGTTACTGTAGACTTTGTCAGTTCAAATTAGTCTTGCCATTCTCCGTTGACCTCTCTCTTCATCGACATTTCCGTCCACAGAACTGCCGCTGATGGACGTTTTTTTGTTTTTGCCACCATTCTGTGTAATCTCTAGAGAGTGTTGTGTGTGAAAATCCCAGAAATACTCAAACCAGCCCATACTGCTCATGTGTTGAACTTGCTATAGTTTACTTCCACAATACTTCTTCATCAAATAGCAATGCCAAATATAAATTAAGTCAGTTACTGAAATAACAGCGCCACCTTGAGAAACAAATAGGATATAGCTTGTATAATATGTATGTGTATGCACATATGGGATACTGATAATTCACCATTGTTGCGTAAAAAAATTATATAGTTGTAATTTAAATTAATATAGTATGCAGTTACCTTTATTTGTCTTAAGTCATCTGTCTAATTGAGAAACAAACATTCTGTGATATTAAACTTGTGTATATATGAAAGAATATGAGGACCCAATTTATATGAGGTGTCTTTAACTGCTATGTACTTAAGCATTGATACAATGTACGTATTATGTATATATGTGTTGTTGCATTGTACTTACATTTAAAGTACCTGCATTTAATTACATTTGTAGTTATACCCTTACTTTTACCCCTAATCCTAACCCGACCACAACCCTTACCCTAACCCTAATCTAAACCCTAACCCTACCCCTATACCAACCCGTACCTCATCCTCAGTAGCGGCAAATGTGAATTTTGTGAGAATTTTGCAGAACAACACGTAGTTACACAATAAGCACATGGTATTCTAATGTTAATACATAGTAGGACATAAGACACCTAATTTAAAGTGGGACAAAATATGATTTATGGAAGCACAAATATATATTGCAACACTATACACTTTTGTTAATTAAGAAAAAAAAAATACTATATATTATATTTTAGAATATATATATATATATATACACTACCGTTCAAAAGTTTGGGGTCACCCAAACAATTTTGTGTTTTCCTGAAAAGTCACACTTATTCACCACCATACGTTGTGAAATGAATAGAAAATAGAGTCAAGACATTGACAAGGTTAGAAATAATGATTTGTATTTGAAATAAGATTTTTTTTACATCAAACTTTGCTTTCGTCAAAGAATCCTCCATTTGCAGCAATTACAGCATTGCAGACCTTTGGCATTCTAGCTGTTAATTTGTTGAGGTAATCTGGAGAAATTGCACCCGACGCTTCCAGAAGCAGCTCCCACAAGTTGGATTGGTTAGATGGGCACTTCTTGCGTACCATACGGTCAAGCTGCTCCCACAACAGCTCAATGGGGTTCAGATCTGGTGACTGCGCTGGCCACTCCATTACCGATAGAATACCAGCTGCCTGCTTCTGCTCTAAATAGTTCTTGCACAATTTGGAGGTGTGTTTAGGGTCATTGTCCTGTTGTAGGATGAAATTGGCTCCAATCAAGCGCTGTCCACTGGGTATGGCATGGCGTTGCAAAATGGAGTGATAGCCTTCCTTATTCAGAATCCCTTTTACCCTGTACAAATCTCCCACCTTACCAGCACCAAAGCAACCCCAGACCATTATATTACCTCCACCATGCTTAACAGATGGCGTCAGGCATTCTTCCAGCATCTTTTCATTTGTTCTGCGTCTCACAAACGTTCTTCTTTGTGATCCAAACACCTCAAACTTGGATTCATCTGTCCACAACACTTTTTTCCAGTCTTCCTCTGTCCAATGTCTGTGTTCTTTTGCCCATCTTAATCTTTTTCTTTTATTGGCCAGTCTCAGATATGGCTTTTTCTTTGCCACTCTGCCCTGAAGCCCAGAATCCCGCAGCCGCCTCTTCACTGTACATGTTGACACTGGTGTTTTGCGGGTACTATTTAATGAAGATGCCAGTTGGGGACCTGTGAGGCGTCTGTTTCTCAAACTAGAGACTCTAATGTACTTATCTTCTTGCTCAGTTGTGCAACGCGGCCTCCCACTTCTTTTTCTACTCTGGTTAGAGCCTGTTTGTGCTGTCCTCTGAAGGGAGTAGTACACACCGTTGTAGGAAATCTTCAATTTCTTAGCAATGTCTCGCATGGAATAGCCTTCATTTCTAAGGACAAGAATAGACTGTCGAGTTTCAGATGAAAGTTCTCTTTTTCTGGCCATTTTGAGCGTTTAATTGACCCCACAAATGTGATGCTCCAGAAACTCAATCTGCTCAAAGGAAGGTCAGTTTTGTAGCTTCTGTAACGACCTAAACTGTTTTCAGATGTGTGAACATGATTGCACAAGGGTTTTCTAATAATCAATTAGCCTTCTGAGCCAATGAGCAAACACATTGTACCATTAGAACACTGGAGTGATAGTTGCTGGAAATGGGCCTCTATACACCTATGTACATATTGCACCAAAAACCAGACATTTGCAGCTAGAATAGTCATTTACCACATTAGCAATGTATAGAGTGTATTTCTTCAAAGTTAAGACTAGTTTAAAGTTGTCTTCATTGAAAAGTACAGTGCTTTTCCTTCAAAAATAAGGACATTTCAATGTGACCCCAAACTTTTGAACGGTAGTGTATATATATATATATATATATATATATATATATATATATATAGTAAATCACATTTATTTATTTTTTGTGTGCTTTTGTTGCACTATTCATAAGGGAAAGGTTGAGGAATACGAAACAGGTGGGGCATAACTAAAAAATTGGTTGAGTGGTTGAGGTAAAGTGGGTTCGAATTAGGCCCTAAATCACAAAATATCTAACGTATGCATTTAAGGGTCAAAGGTAATATGTGTAATTTTTTGGGATGTTAAAATATGTTTTCGTATCCCAGTTTAAGGTACAGAGTCTTTAGAGACTATAAGTAAGCCATTTAAAATGTGACTTCCTGAAAAGTGTAACACTGTGTGTCTGTGGCACTTTCACATTGCTTGAATGGTCCAACCAGCCCACATTGGCTCATGGTGTGAGTTTGAGTACGTGTACACTGTCCAGGTGTCTATTCAATGTGTATGTTTTCATCTGGAAGCTTTTAAAATCATTTGTTCATCTGCAATACATTGCTAAAATGTTCCCTGTTGGATGATGATGAACATTATTCAGCAGATGTTTTGGGGATGCTTACGATTTTGCATTAGGAGGCCATACTTCAGTGTTCGATATGGCCAGTGCATACTTCATACTTCAGTGTCCGATATGGCCAGTGCATACTTCATACTTCAGTGTCCGATATGGCCAGTGCATACTTGATACTTCAGTGTCCGATATGGCCAGTGCATTGCAACCTTTGATTTTCTGGCCACACAAACAACCAAGAGAGGTATTGGAAGGTTTAAAATTCTCTTAATCTGTAATGGTTTCCACATACATTGAACAATTTTCTATACATTATTGTGTTTATGCAGCCATCGCATGATGGTATATTTTGTTGTTTTACGTCTGAGGGCGTCACAGAAGCCATATCGTTTAATCATTGTGGGGATGTTTGGATTTCCGTTGCACTTCACAGGGAACAAAATTGGCTGCTTCATCTTAACCCTTCAAACAAGAACCATATGTTTGTCTCTCCCACACCCCCTCACAGAAAGCCCCCAAACCCACCCATAACCCATTCCACCCCCAAATGCCTTTCCATGAGAAACAGAGGCCCAAATATCCAGAAACACATGTGGTTAGTCATAAAAATTTGCACTCATACTCTTCAGCCTGCGACCCTAAGCCATGTACACAAACCCTTGCAGAGCAGAGCGCGAGATAAAAAGCAATAAAAAAGCCAAACAAAAATGAGCTCATGAGAAGAAAGACAGTGAAACAATAAGAGGAAATGACGATGAACAATAATCGCACAGATCTGTTAGTAGAGGGGACAAAAAATACATAGGGTAAAAGAGATCGGATTACATTCAAGTCAATGAATTAATTGACTCTTAATTCTAGAATAATTAGAATCAAGGTGGGAAATGAACACCTACCACCAGCCAAATTTTATCTTACCAGTCACCGTGGTGGGCAACCTTTTTTGATTCTGTTTTAACAACAAATACTATTGTCTAGAAACACTTAACTAAAAGAAAAATATGCATTTGCACTTCTGCTCTTACATTGTACTATTTTTATACTTCATGGACATATGGTGGCGTGTGGTATATGTATTGTGTTTTCCCTCAGATTCATTGCTTCTGCTTGTATAGAGCGCAAAAGTGACTGTCCACTTTTTCAGCTGTCTGGTATCTGGAAGTATTTTTGCCATTAATTTCTTCCATAGACTTTTAATAAAATCCTTCATTAAAGAGTTATATGCAATGAACCAACCAGCTACGAGGATAATCACAACATCACAAACTTTGTTTTGAGGCAAATCATTATTTGAAAATTAGACATAAAGACAAAGGTTGTGTACTTACCGTCTTTCATTAGGGCACAAACTACAATCCCATAAAGCATTGTGAATTGTGTCACTGAATAAAAAGTGATGGGAATATATACAACTATTGATTTCAGGTTGTTTTCTATAAAGTATAGAAACAATATATTTTACTTTTATTGCAAAATATTCTGATATGTAAATATATAATGTAGTTTATGGGTGAAGGGAGACAGACAGTCTCCCTTCACCCAGGGAGTGGGCGGTCGCTCCGAGGCACATCTCACAGGTTCCATAGGCTGCGGTTCTCTGATTAGTGGATCTTTCAATGCTGTACCATGGGTAATGTAGTTGTTTACCATAAATTCCACTATCAATAATAATTTTTAAACAACGATGTTGAAATAATGCGGACGGAGGTCACGGTAAGTCTGTCTTTAAAGATTTATTAGTTATCGTTGAAAATCAATTAGTCTATGGGATAAATGAATGGGATTTTTACTTCTGGAATCAGACTGTTGCACTCTATTGTAGTCATTTGTAAGTCTGCTTCATGTCATGCCTAAGAACGCTTCTTATCTGTGGTAAAATGACTGAGTTTCACTTACTGAAAGAGGAACAGGGAAGGATGGGAAGTGGTTTACTTTAATAAAGTGGTGGCCACTGCCATCTCAGATATCCTTCATTCTGTTGACATACATTCACAGGTCTGTATTAGAAGTCTGCAGGGGCAGGAAGTTGAAGCACGAACCCTGCCCGTACATAAGAATATTTGACCTGATTGGTAATGTCAAATTTTAAGCTTGAACCCAACCCGAAACTGAATTCGCTCTTTATATTTTCTTCTCCAAAAGGACATTTGTTGCAATATGTTGTAATTTATTTAAGCTTAATAAAAACATTTGTAACAGTATAGTAACATTACACATTCACAGTTTTAACAAGGCATGGTGGCACCTCAGCACATCTGAGTAAAAGGGAAAAAACTTTGGCTTAGCATTTTTTTAAGCACTGAAACTTTGCTGGGTGAAGAACAATCTGGAATGATGATTAACAGTCACATGTCAGAATGTTGAATATGATTAAAAAAAAGGTAGATGCAGAAATGTAAGCACTTTTTTAATTTAACACGGTGTCAAAAAAATTGTGGTGGTCCTGTGCGAGATGCTGAGACAAGGTGCAATGGTCAAAGATGTCTGTCCAGTATGTATATAGAAAACAACTGAAAAACAGAACAGACACATGCTAAAACACTTTCAGTGTGAACAGCCCCTAACTTGTCTGTCCATGCATATAATTTACATATTTATTTTTTATTAATTACAAACCTGAACCCAAACCTAAGTTATACTTGAAAGAACTGACCATATCAGGATATGAAGCAGACCTCTAGTCTGTATGTCAGGACATATATTGTGGGGTTTGAGGACTGGGGGCTCTGAAAGAAAGTTCATGAGACCAAAGCAATGGAGCTCATTACATCTCTCACAGACTGTCACAAATCAATCCTGCTCTCAAACAGGTACTTAGAACTAGCATAATAGACTAGATTTGTGGGCCAATACTCCTTTGAACTTCAACCAAGTTATCAGTTATCAGATACTAATGTCCAAACTGACTTTCTTTACACATATTACAGGTTCACACCCCATAACACTGGCCTTGGGTATCCATGGGTTAAGAGCATTGTTCAGGGGGAAAATGGTGGTGATATTTCATTATGAGGATCAAACCAGCAATCTTCTTGTTACCAGCCCTGAGCTTTAACCACTACTCTGTATTTTGTAATTTTTTTGGGGTCATTGTCAGACTTAAAAAGGCTGATAATGAAATTGTGAAATTGTGTATAAGAAAGAACAAAAGTGGATTTGTAAAAGAAATGACAAAAAAACATCCCTCTTATATCCCCCCACCCCACCATCCCAAATAGATAAATTGTGTAATTTTGTGTCATATTGGGTTGCGTTACTTAGAATTACTTAACGTGATAAGGTAATGCAAGTTTTCGTCTGCTGACTTGGAGGATCTTGCTTTAATATATCGATCGATCACTGCCATGGAGACGAAATTCGCTGAGTTGGTTACAAGAGTTGCTGATGTTGAGAAACGGATTGATTATCTGGAGTCATCACGTTTTTCTTTTTTCTGTTTTTTTTTTCTGTTTTTTTTCATTCTGGGGGATGTTCAGGGGTTGATTGTTTCACCAATGTTGGAATGCGGTCTTTATGATTAAATTTTTGACACACAATCTATTTTTTCGAATGTCAAAATGTCAAATGGGTTGGGGCACCCCATAAAAATGAAGGTTATTTATTTTCTTAAATGTAAGAAATGTTTTATAGTGTTTCTTCAAGAAATGCATCTTTCCTTTCAGGAAGCTGAAAAATTTGGGAAGATATGGGTTTTCTTTATTGCTGGCTCAAGTAAGAGTAGGGGAGTCATTACATTGATAAGTAATCATCTACAATTCAAATGTCTCAAACAGATTAAAGATAAATTAGGAAGAGTCATTATAGTTTTAGGAGAAATTCAGGGGTAAAGGCTGATTTTAGCTAATATTTTCACACCTAACACTGATGATCAGGGCTTTTTTATACACCTTGAAGGAAAGTTGCAAGCTGCTGGCGAGTTTAGAGGTGTTGCCCCATTCAGAGAAAATGAAATCATATAGTTGGCGCTTTAATGTATTCCTTTTTCAAAATCCTGACTTGGCAGAGCTGAATGTCATCTGATGGCCTCATAGAATTGACACGATTGAAATACATATATAATACTATTTTGTCCGGGGACAAAGCAGGTAAGCTTTTGGCTAGATATATAAAGCAGAGAGAGTCTTTTTCTACAATTCCCTCAGTGAAATCTGCTGGTGGTGAAATATATACCTCAGCTATTGATATTAATAATGCTTTTAAAGTATTCTATCTTGATCTCTATAGTTTCACGTCTTCATCTACTGATGAAGATATTAGAAACTTATGGAACCATTAGAAGTCCCTAAACTGACGACTCAGCAAAAAATTATCTTGATTCTGAGATAATCCTGATCCAACTAGACGTTAAAATATTGTCAAAAAATCTGGCTAACTGATTATGCAAAGTTATGACATCTCTTATACATATAGATCAGGTGGGGTTTATTCAGGGGCACAACTCTTTTGATCACATAAGGCATTTCATTAATATCATGTGGTCAGTGGCGAATGTTCAGACTCCACACTTGACGCCGAAAAGGCATTTGATATGGTAGAATGGGAGTATCTTTTTAAGATTTTAGAAATATACGAGATCGGGAATCCTTTTATTTGATGGATTAAGTTACTTTATTGACACCTGGTAGTGACGATACAAACAAATGGATTAATTTCAGATTATTTTACTCTGGATAGGGGCACACAGCAGGGTTTCCCTCTTTCCCCATTATTTTTCTGTCTTGCCCTGGAACCATTAGCAGCTGCGATAAGAAAGGAATATGATTTTGCAGGGGTGATGGCAGGAGGTATGACACATAATCTTTTGATTTATACTGATGATATTTTATTATTCATCTCTGACCCCATTAGATCTATCCCTTGCCTCCACAGAATTATTAATTCCTTTTCTAAGTTCTCAGGATACAGAGTCAATTAGTCTAAATCCAGAGTTTTGGCTCTGACAGTGTACTGCCCTGTAATGGCTTTTCAGCTGGGTGCCTTCCAGTGGCCCAAACATGGCATTAAGTATTTGGGTATTTTATTCCCAGCAAATTTGCTCAAAATGAGTTCATTTTGACCCTTTAATAAAAAGTTTTTCGAGTGATGTGGAAAGGTGGGCTTCATTACATGATTGGGAAGGCTAATGTTATTAAAATTAATTGTATTCCAAAATGTAACTACCTGGTACAATATCTCCCTTTAGATGTCCCCCTCTCTCACACCCCATTAATATATATATATATATATATATATATATATATATATATATATATATATATATATATATATATGTATGTATTATTATTTTTTATTGATTTTTTTGTGTGTTTTTTTCCTTTTTTCTGTATATACTCGTGTGACAACAGGTATGTTTGTTGGGGGTCAGGGCAGGGGGGAGGGGTGGTTGTGGGGTTTAAATGTTGATTATATTTATATATGTTTTGCTTTTCTTTATTTATTGTAAGCATACATATGAGACTGTATGTTCACATAATGTTTATGTTTACACATAAACTTGTTGGTCCATGGATGTCCACCTCAAACACAGTTATTTAAGGCGATTTTCAATATGGACAGCTTTATCGAAAAATCCTGAAAGAATAAAGACTTGCTCAAGGGAGCGCTTGACTACACAAAGGCAGCTAGTACAGTCGCTTACCTTTAAAGACTCCAAGGGGCCCTTCAGGTATATGCAGTGACCTTTCATGATGAAAGTGCAGAAAGTGGTATTTTAACAATATGGTGATGACCTTTCAGTATAAAAGGCAGTATAAAAATTCTTCTGAAGCATCCACTCAAGCAGGAAGAATGTGTGTGGGGCTCCAATAGACAGGTTTTAGGGAGGGATTTGCTTCTTGTTAGCACTAGTAGCTTTAGCGCTTTGGGTTACTCACAAAAAGAAATGGAACTCTGAAATAAGTAATAATTGCAATTTATTGCAATTTAGAATTGCAATTTTTTTTTTCATTTGGCAGACTCTTTTATCTAAATGTGACTAACAGTGCATTCAAAGTATACATTTTATCAGTTTGTGCATTCCCTAGGAATTAAACCCATGATACTGGCGTTGCTAGGTCCATGCTCTACCAGTTGAGCTACAACAACTATCCAATTGCATTCAAACTGCATACAAGCATTCTTTCCTTACTATTTCTAGAGTATATAGGGTAACAATGACTAAGCTCAAGTGCAAGCTGATAGGTTCTTTGAACTTTCTATCTACTATCTGTTTGCCAGTCAGCTCGCTCACATATCATATGACTCCACAGAGATTTAGATCATTAGTGCTATGCCATTTGGCCAAGCAGGCCAAAGCACACTTATCTTGCATACACTCTGTGTACATGGTTCTTCTGAGCAGCAGCAGTGCACAAGTCTTGGCGGTGGATTTGCTTGTTGGGGAGATTGTATTTATGTGTAATTGCGCAGCAGCATGTCATACATGCATGATGTAGCATGTCTGTGTATGTTCTAGTTTTAGCAACTCTCCATACTTGCTCTGCAACAACAGCGTAGCAGATCTAGTCTGCCAAGACCAATATCCTATCAATATGTCTTAATTACGTAAACAATTTAATTGGGTACTAATGTTGAATACGCATTATCAAGCATGTATAACATGAGGTAAAATGCCTAACTATTTGGCATATATTGCCTGAAAATCACCCTTTTTATGCAACTTTAAATGCATACTAATGATTTATAATGAATTTTTGAATTAGTTATTAGTAATTGATAAACCCCTTTATAATACCTTTACAAAGAGAAAATTAATGTAAAGTGTAACATGAATATAGAATATAAAACTCTGTCGAGTCATATGATATGTGAGTGAGCTGACTGCATTCATCTCAGAACAGCATTCAGAGATGCTATTCTTCTCACCACAATTGTACAGAGTGGTTATCTGAGTTACTGTAGACTTTGTCAGTTCAAACCAGTCTGGCCATTCTCTGTTGACCTCTCTCATCAACAACACATTTCCATCTGCAGAACTGCTGCTCACTGGACGTTTTTGTTTTTGGCACCATTCTGTGTAAACTCTACAAACTGTTGTGTTTGAAAATCCCAGAAGATCAACAGTTACAGAAATACTCAAACCAGCCCGTCTGGCACCGACAATCATGCCACGCTCGAAATCGCTGATCAATTTTTTCTCCATTCTGATGGTTGATGTGAAAATTAACTGAAGCTCCTGACCCGTATCTGCATGATTTTATCCATTGCACTGCTGTCAAACGATTGGCTGATTAGATAATCGCATGGATGATTGTTGGTGACAGACGAGCTGGTTTGAGTATTTCTGTAACTGCTGATCTCCTGGGATTTTCACACACAACAGTCTCTAGAATTTACTCTGAATGATGCCGAAAAACCAAAAACATCCAGTGAGCGGATGTTCTGTGGACAAAAAATATCTTGTTGATGAGAGAGGTCAACAGAGAATGGCCAGACTGGTTTGAACTGACAAAGTCTACAGTAACTCAGATAACCACTCTGTACAATTGTGGTGAGAAGAATATCATCTCTGAATGTTATTCTGAGGTGCGGGTTGGTGCTGTTTTGGTGGCACGAGGGGGACCTACACAATATTTAGGCAGGTTGTTTTAATGTTGTGGCTGACTGGTGTATATAGTGTGCATAATATGCACATTTTCTGTATGTATAGAATAACTGGAAGACCTACTACATTTGCCAAAATGAGCAGTCTACAACCAGAGCACCATCCATTTCCAGTGAAATGGATGTAGCTGCAGCCACGATTATATAACTCTTTTTTTATATTCATTATTTGACTGGACTGACTAAAGATATGACATTTTACACTAAAACTGAATTACAAATGTAAAACAAACATTTTTATTATTAGAAATTAAGAGGAAAATATTGAAAAATAGATCTGAAAAATAGAATAGATCTGGATTCAGTAGGGTATTCAGGCTTTGCAAAAAAGAGATTTTGGATGAGTTTTAAAGGTGATATGACATTAAAGTCTCGCCTGAAGCGGTCACACACAATTTATCTGCCCCACCTCAAATAAAAATGAAGCAAAACATCATGAGGGGATTGAAGTGAGGCGCTGCAGCGAGTGCAGACATGACAGTCACCTATCGTCTGCACTCACAGAGAGACTGCGGCAGCGTGGTACACTTTCTGCTGCTTTTTTATCTACTTCCAGGACCCACAAGCATGCAAACATGCTAGTTCTTTTTATAGCTCCTTTTCCTTGCCTGTATTTGTCTTTCAAAATGGAAGATTTCAGAATAAGATTGGAGAGACACTGGCCCCTTTTGCAATGACTTACAAATAATAATAATAATTGAAAGAAATAAAACATGACCTCTAGAAAATGTAACACAAATCTCATCATTTTCTGATTCAACAAATGGCTTCAATAGCGATCATCAAGTGCATTATTTGATGTTCTGTACTTTGAGAATTTGGAGATATATTTTGACTTTATTACCAGCTGCTTGTGAAATCTCCAAACTGCAAATGCAGGAAATTAATTTGGACTTTGCGCTGAGTTAAGAGGTGGTATTGAAATGTGTAAGTGTAATGATCACATTTTTAGGAAAATAGCAAATTGCGCTTTGTAACACTTTATTTACATGTAATACACCCAGTTTGCACACCTACACCCCTTTACACTTTGTGCTTGCTCAAAAATTGCGCTTACAATTAGTGGTCTCATGAATATTTAATAAACAAAATCTGTATTAATTGCGGCGGCACGGTGGTGCAGCGGTTAGCACTGTCGCCTCACAGCAAGAAGGTCGTGGGTTCAAACCCTGGTTGCCCCGGCCATTCTGTGTGGAGTTTGCATGTTCTCCCCGTGTCTGCGTGGGTTCTCTCCGGGTTCTCTGGCTTCCTCCCACCATCCAAAGACATGCAGGTTAGGTTAATTGGTGTCTCTAAATTGCCCTAGGTGACTGGCGACCTGTCCAGGGTGTACCCCGCCTTTCGCCCAATGTTAGCTGGGATAGGCTCCAGCCCCCCGCGACCCTGTACGCAGGATAAGCGGTTGACGATGGATGGATGTATTAATTGCCAACACAATGGTGCAGTGGCACCTGCGGCAGTATGGACTCCGTGTACCATGAGTGCCATGAGTGCACCAAATAAACTGAGAAACAACTTCCCTGAGAATATTTCAGCAGTTATGATGTTCTGTCAGATGTTTAAAGGGGGTCATGAAATGGAGTTTCACACTTTTCTTGATATTTAGACATACAAGAGGTAACTGTACTTTTAAAATAGTTACCACCCTGTTGAAACATCTAATTTTAATATCTATCGGTTATGACATCACAAGACATTGCTCATTTTTATTTACACATCCCACAACGTGTCATCGCACTCTTGGCCCCGCCCACTGGCACTCAGTCCGAGAGAGCAGGTGTGAAGTGGCTAACTACTGAACACCAAAGGGGACTATTTTTTATTAATTTGTACTGTATATAAACATGAACAACCGTGAATTTTTGATCACTGTCATGTATCTCGCTGCTTTTAAAAGATGCAATGTCAAGTTACAACTCTGAAAAGATGTCATCCTTTTTCATTCAGCTGCGGCATCTTGTTGGTTTGAGCAAAAATACTTCATGAACTTGTTCTTTTGCACATCTGAGATATTTTTAATAGTTGGTGTATGTAAACATGAACTAGATGTACGTCTTTGTCTGATCCTGTGTGTCTCCGGCTATGTGAACATCAGTGCGCTTACAGTAAATTCTGAGATTTGTGTTACATTATCTAGATTTTCTAGGTTTATTTTTTCAATATGCATCATTTCACTGTGCTTTGGACTATGTATGTGTATTTTTTCGGCTCATGTCAGTGTGGATTTTTTGTGAACCAGTCATAATCATTTTCAAGCTATGCAAAGAACTGTTATTGAAGAATTTGGACATGATCTAAAACTATAGTAACCTGTTTCATTCATGAATATTTCAAGTGTCATGACTGTTTGATAGTTTATGGTGCTGAGTGTTAACAGTTGTGCTTGAGATGAACAGTTTAATATATTCAGATACAATGTGTTGGATGTGTGTTATGTGTAAATTCAGTTATATAATGTTGTGGTGCTTGATCATTCTCTTCTGATTGAGTTTCAAATATGGCTGAATTTGAGGGGCTAAATAATGTTAGACAATCATAACAGTGGGCGTTTACGTTGAAGTTTTAAGGAGTTTAATGAAGTTTCGGTCAAAACCGAACATTTCAGATTGAGGGCCAATCAATTAATTCGTGATTTAGTTCTATTTGTTCTGACCGCTCACAAATGGAATAATTGAGTGGTTTCTCACTCAGTAAAACTGTATTGCAATGCTTAAGAACACAGGGAACAAACAGAGCGCTGGATGATGTGGATATTTACTTAAAATCCATTAAAACTAAAGGCTATTTTTTGAGAGGTAACTTGAGAAATAGTGTTTTGTCATGTTAATGAGGGGCCGTTCACATCAAATGCATATTTGTGTCTTGTCTTCGACTGTTGCATCCCATATTGTTGTTTTCAGCATATGTTTAAAACATTTTGAAAGTTCTTTCATTAAAAGTTAATCAAAATAAAAGGTTTAAAAAAACATCAACTCTTAAACAGGTTTCTGTGCATACCAAAAATCCATTATTGTTTAAGCCCAAAATATGCTTCGCTCAGACGTGACGCAAATATTGACATCAGCAGAGTGCGCGAGCTCTGAACGCGCACAGTCCGATTTTTCGTTCGTGTCAAATTGGAAGTAAACCCAGGGCTTTATTGTTGGTTGGCTGTATTTTGGATTCTACTAACAAGATGTCCTCAAATGAATCACTATTAAAAAAAGATCATTACAAAACTATTACAAAGATAAAAAAAAACATGAACTAAGTGTGAAGTTATTGCATATGAAAATGAGCTATGAACAATTCTCAGCAGAAAAAACAACAACATGCAGGTTTGGAACAACATAAGGGTGATGACAGGATTTTTAAGCCTGATCTCATAAAAATTACATGACAATAGCAAAGTTTTTTTTACAAAATAACATTATGTAGTTTATAACACCTATTGCGGCAGATTCAAGGTGAATTGTCCACTGTGTGGCACTAAAAGCGAGTTAAGTGTTTTCTCGAACAGATGAGGTTTTTGAGGTTAATGAATGCTCTATCTAGTTTTACCTCCCTACCCGAAACCTTAAACCTAAATTTAACCAATAGTGTCATAAAAGCACATGTTAGATGAAAAACACAATTGCTGAAGCAACCACGTCATTTTGTGTAGCTTCTAATACATTTTCGGCTCACATTTTGACTAGCATGCTCTTCAGGACTCAGTTTGATCACACTGGAACAAGCTTGTAAATGTAGTTTTATGTAATGCAAATGTTAAAATGTATTGCCTTACCGATATCCATTGTTGTTGTAGCGCATCTAGGTGTTTATTTCAACAGAAAACTGCCACTATATGTAAAACAAGCCATGTAAAAAAAATGTTGCAAATATGTACATAGTAATATAATTATATGAGACCAGGTTGAACAGTTCCTCTAAAATGTAATTATAACCTGGTCTTGGCATGTCCACTATTACCTGTTTTCTTTTTATATTTGTGCCCTTGCAAGATAGCTGCCTGGCTCCGTTCATCTGTCTGTCTGTCTTTTGCTCATTCTTTTCGTCTTCCTGACGCAATTCTTTGCCTTCTGAAACCATTAGTGCCCATTCAAAATAAACATCAAGGGAGCGCTTTGATGTCTGTCTTGGCAAATGCCCATGTCTCAGTCCCTGTCCCACTCTTTTCCTTTTCTAATTTATCCCAAACCTCTCTTAACCCTCCCCCTACCCCCTTCTGTTCCACAGCCCTCTGCATTTTTACCTGGCAAATAAATCTATCAACAGAGACCAATTTTTTTGGCAGAACCGGTTTGAAGCCCCTCTCTTTAAGAGTAACAAAAGCGAGAAAGCACAATGGCCCTGGCCTGCCATGCGAGCTAATGTTGGCTAGAAAGTGATCTAAGGCAGCTTTAGCTGTCTCTTTCTCTCCCTTTCACACACACAGAAGCTGGTTAAAGCCGCCAGAGTAGTGCTTAATGCCAATTACCACCCCACACAATAAAGTGAATGAAACAGTTAGCGCTGCTCAGAGCGGGCCCCTGGCACACACTGCCTGATATGGTTGCTGCATGCGCTGCCTCCCACGTGCTACGCTTTGTGCCATGGGAAATCAGAGTGCCGATATCATCAGTCTGACGTTGCGCAGTTGTCTGAACGATTAGGGGATGAAGTCAGCCGACGGTAAACTTTTGCTACAATGAAGGACGGCACCTACGATTATCTCTACAGCAGTCGTTCTTAACTGAATTTGCTTCTGGACCAGCATTTAACATAGAACAATGAGTCATGAACCTGCCAAAATTGTTTATATTTTACCAAACGGAATTTCGATTATTTCATTCTCTCGGCAGCCTGTAAGTAAACACGGGAACTAATATTTAATGTAGTTTGTGTATTTTCTTTAACCTTGAGTAGACTTGTTCATGCTTTTTGAAGATGAGGAAATGTAATTCAACCTGTCCATGTTGGCATCTGGCCAATTTGGTGAGCTTCTATCAAGTGACAGATGAAATTGCACCAAAATACCGTAAAGCTTGATTGAATGCACAGCCTTTGACATCAACAACAAAAGATATATGTTTTCTCCTCCTTTTTAAAAGTTGATCAGCCTATTTATTTTCTTACCCTTACCAAGTACGATTGTACGGTAAGTTCCATTTTATTATGCACATTTAGCATTGTTGGGTCATGACACAACTGCTGCCCTAAATGACTGGGGGTCGAAGTCAGTAAATGTTAAACTCTCCTTACCACAGCAGGCAGCACCTGTGATTACCTCTACAGTATCACCATGTTTGTCGGATGTTGTTACGGGTGCGTTTAACTGGGAACGTCGCAGCTGTATGGGGAAATAAGTGTTTCCAAGATGGTTTTACGAACAAAGCACAGGAAACTTTAAAATAGAGTTTGCTGGAATGAAGGACAATTAGGAGAAGGGAAGTGACATGTCAAGGGGTCAGGCATGCTCTGATCTCTGCCAGGCTGTTTGGCATTCCTGTCAAAGAAAATAAACCGGATGCTTCAGCAGAAGACATGCCGAGAGCACTTACCACTCCAAGCTATCTCTGAGCTTGTGTGCGCAGGCAAACAGGACTCTTGTGGCCAAATTACTGGTGCATTTATTAATTTTCTACGAGGGAGCAAATTAAAGGCTGATAATGGGAACAAATATGGCTGGGATTTCTCACCAGGGTTTGAAGTGGTTCATTATGCTGTAGTATTGTCTCTTAGCACGCTGGGGAAGCGGTGCTTCCAGGGGCATTCTAATCCTCCAATTAGCCTCAGGAAAAACCAGCTGCCCTGGCAAAGCTCATGTCTCCCAGAGCAGAGGTAAAGGCCAGTGCCTGGTCCAAGTTCGGTGAGGCGCTCAAGAAAAGCATATCACAGTAAAAACCCCTGCCACTCCACTTTATGGCAAACTCTTGAAAAACTGAACTAAGGTGGCCAGATAAAACCATTCCCACATATATCTCTGGCAAGAGATAGCACACTCTGCCAAAATGGCAACAAAAAAAGACCTGAATCCCCCCCTAATAGCTTGAGAAAAGCATTCGAGGAAGCAATAGGGGTTTTCTGGGAAAGGCCTTCAACTTGGAGTTGGTTTCTCATGGACAAAGCTACAGGGGGTTAGATTTTAATTAAGCGTGGAGGTGCTGGGGCAGGCCTGAAGGGAGCTGACGGGAATGATCCATGAACAAAGACATCTCTGGTGTACAAACGGCCACACAGACCCAACTCTCACCCCCAACCGACAGCAACCCTGCCTGCAACTTAATGGATGAGATTAAAAGCCAATCAGGGAGTCTCTTTATGATACCCCCGCACTGACATTCATCAAGTACTTACCCAACTTCCTGTTGAAAATAACTGGTCTTAGAGCTCAATATGCTGTTGAGTTTAACTGGTAGAGTGTGGCTCTAGCAACATGAAGGTCATGGTTTCGATTTCAAATAAACATACAAAGAGATAAAATATATAACTCTGCAAGTCGCTTTAGTAAATAAATTGCAAGGTGAATTAATGTAAAAGCGGAAAAGGTAGTCTTAGCATCAGTCTAGTGAAAAAGGTTGCCAACTGCAATGTAACTTCTGTGCCAAATCTATGTGCACAGATATTTTCAATCAATCCGCTGGGAAACAAAATAGTTTAAAAGGTGCTGAATTGATAAGCCTCAAACCACAACGTGAAAAAACAATTCCTTGAAAAGTGCCTCCATGATTAATTTCCTACGTTCTTGGGCAAAATGTTTCTTTTGTGTTTTCTGTACAATCATTCACTTTTAAATGATATTTTTGGGCCAATATATTATTGCATTATCAACTATTTTAGATAAACAAATTACCTAAGCAGTAAATAAGCAGTTCTTGGCCTGAAGGAGCTGTAAAGTAGACTTTATGCTTCAAGTCGAAAATTTCACTACCTGAAGGTACAGTTGAAAAATCACTTTAAGGATGTGTTTATTTCCTATTTCTTTCATTAAACATGCATAGTAATCAGACAAACACACTGGTATTCATTTAAAAAATATAACTTTAATAAAGGCTACATCTCTTTATAATTACAATAATTAAAGTACCAAGTCATCTTTAAAATGAAGCTCTATATAATGCATAATTTACATTTAAGTGAAACAAATTCTTGGGGAGGAAAACAGAAACATAATATCATGATTACAAGATATTCAAAGAATAAAACATTATTTTAAACATAAACCCTTCTGAAAAGCAAGGGAATATTCACACCCTGAAACAGGGCAGCACACAGCATGGTATCCATGTAGGCACAGGTACTGTATAATACACTAGCAACGGCATGTTCTTATCCGCTCATGCCAGTGCATTCCGAGAGTTTGCCCTGGAGCTCTGCACTCTTTCCGTTCAACTTTTATACAGGACATTAACCCTTTCCACACACCCACTGATCTTGAAGACCGTGCTGAACTGAAGAGTTCTAAGTGTTTTAAATAACATCACTTCATATTTCTTGGTTGTCTTTTAAAAGTTGGGGGGAATTGGCTCCAGGACAAGGCTTTTGGTTCCTGTGCAATGCCTGGATCGTCAACCAAAGGCACTAAAGATGCAACACGTGATCTGGGCTGGGTGATAACGGTTGAACTATCGACCCGATCAGTAGAGAGGCTCAGAGAAGCATGCTGGTCCAGTACATGGCTCGTTCTCATTGGCCAGTGGAGAAACTCCTGGCACAGTTCGTTGAGTTAAGGGGTGTGACTCTGGAGGTCTGTCCATGCATGTGTAACATTGGAAAGTTCTCCCAATCATACGTATAAGCAGCTTGTCCATCATGTGAACATGGGTAGAAAGGGAATGACAGTTTAATAAATAGCAATAAAGTCTTTTTAACTTGTGACAGAAGCTGACTGTAACTTTGTGTACATATGAGCACGTCTGTATGCACAGGCAAATGCTCTGGCACCCGACACACGCACAAACATCAACAATTGGTCAGCAGTCCATTGGTGTTTTGTAGTCAAAACAAATAAATCAAACAAACAAACAAGTCTTCAGTGGTCATAGTGTTTCTCCTTAGTGTTCCAGACCAGATGAACAACTCCATGATGCATTGCTGGTTTAGATTCCTCTGTACTTCATTGGCTAGTATTCCTTCAATAGCTTGGTGAGCCAAACATCTTATGGATATTTTAACTTATTTAGCTTTTTATATAAAAACATAGATTATCCACTCTTTAGTGCTGAGCAAGTCCACATCTGGGTTCGTTTAGTCCATTCTCTCCACTTTGCCCAGGATTTTGCCCTCGTACATTGGCAGAATGGTGCAATCATCCCAGACCTCCTCAAACACAGCGCCACACTCAAACTCATCACTCGCTTTCTTGAAGTAGTACCTGAAAGAGAGAACATGTAAGGTTAAACTTCATAAAACTTGATAAACAACTGCTGATGGGATAAAAGCAGCCATCAAACTCTATAAAATTACTGCATTCCATTTCCAACAAGTAAAGACTGGATAACAATTTGAATACATCTATGTGATGTCATTACTATTTTGGGCTATTTTATTTTATTTGGTCTAAGGCTATATGCTATTGAACACATTCCTTTACCCTATTCCACAAAGTTAAAATGTATCCATGTAAATAATACATTAAAACAATTGCATGTTCCCTTGAAGAGGTTCTTATTTAAGTGAACACAGCTTAATTTGTTTTTAGAAGTAGGACCCTATGAAATGTTTTTGTAGTTTCTATGCTTTAAAGTTTAATAAATTTCATCATCAAAATAGTGTCGTCAAATTCATTCATAAAACTTTAATCAAATGAAAACAATCATTTGATTACAGAACAATCACTTTTCAACATACCATTCCATTTTTAAAAGATTTTCACAGCAGAACCAAAACACAAAATTTGTCTTATTTTTGTCAAGAAAGTGCTGCACAACAGTGCAAAACGTAAGTGAAAACATTGATTAAAACTTCTGTTCAATACAACAGCACTCTTGTTTGTGAGATATTGCTTAAATATAATAATAATTATTATTATATTATAATTAGAGAAAATAAAACATTGTACTATATATGTATTAAATATAAATATAAAATATTAAGTAAAAATGAAGTTGCGATATCATACATTTTCTCGTCAAGCTTTAATTTTGAATTAAACCTTTATTTTGACGTGAAGTTCTGTTTTTGACAGTTTCGCACTTCTGGTGAAGACTTTGATTATATGGCCCAGTGCGATTAATAAAGCACAAAATACTGCGATTTCATTATGTAAACAAAGTCTGCAGGCACTTTGCCATTTACGGTAAATGTGCGCTCTCTTCGGTCATCTACAACAAGCCAAGCACGTGTTGCTCATTAAATGTGGTGATTTGAAATAAAAAATGTAATCAAAATGAACCCTATTTACTTTCTTCATCTATATTCCTGGTCTCAAAGAAAATATTGACTTCATAATTGGGAACTTTGTCAAATAAAGAGGCTCTTTCACAAAGGTTGACATTTTTGGGTGCCGTGGAGTCTATACAAACTTTTTATTCACTGCAGTATGACGGGATAAGTCTGAGCTTAATCTAGTGTTTGACCTTGGTGGATGACCTCTAAGCCCATCTCTGATGCTCCAATGATCTGCACCTCCTCCAAGAGGAACAGAAAACAGCAGGAGGGGAGGGAGTGGAGAGGTTTGCCTCAATAATTGGCTTTGTAATGGAAAATGCCCCATCTTAAAAACATGCACAATGCACGTTTGCTTTTTACGAGCTAATGCAACCAAGACGTAGAAACAATGCACATAAAACACGTACAGGAATAACCGTGACTCACAACATCTCATTTGTTCTTTCGATATGTCGGAAACGACTCATTGTTCGCCCACTGCCCAAGCTGAACTTCATAAGCGATGGACAAACTAGAATACTGCGACATGGCACATATGTTTATCCTTTTTTCTCCACAAAATCTTTAAACGGGCAGCATGGCTCTTATTTGCTCGAGAAAAAAAAAGTGGGAGAGAGGAAGAAAAAAATAGAGAAAGAAGTCTTTCCATTGGAACATGTTTTATGTGGCAAGATTTTCTCTTCGTAACATCTGGCACCAATATCATCTGGCAACTCTGGCAGTACTGTTCTTTGTTGAATTTCTGCCATGTTGAAATGACCCAACTCCCCACATTTTCTGCGATTAAAACCATCAGCTTTGAATTCTCTTTTCCTCAGAAATGTGCACAGTGCGAGAGGACTCCTCAACACATGGAATAGACTTCTATTAAGACATTACAGCATGATTTTCTGTAAAGCTGCTTTGAAACTATGTGTATTGTGAAAAGTGCTATTCAAATAAAAATGACTTGAGTTTCCTTAATATGACAATATTTATATAAAATACAGGGCTCGGACAACTAACAATTTTATCCAGACAGATTTAAGTTAATCTAGAGGGACTTCAACATGGGGCCTTGAAGAGTTTTGTCTGGGGGTGTTAGAGTTTATAACCAATATAGTTGCCAGCGAAAGTTCTTCAATTTTCCCTGTGTGTTTCAATGGGCTTTTATGGAGACAACAAGCACAAGGAAAACCAATGGCGGTCATCTGACAATGCCCCATTCAAACAAAGAGGCCAAGACAAAGAGAGCCTTTGATATAAATGAGAAATATCCACAAAAAAACTGATAGTCTTATGTAAACACACACATACACACACTCAAGTGTACTACAGCAACATAGCTTGATACAATTGGTGAAGAATGTGTGTGAGTCTTTTTGTATGAAATGAAAGGCCTGGGCTTCAAAGAGCTGCTTATTAAATGTGCCTTAAGATGAAATCAATACCAGATGTGACCAAACGGCTGCAGTTAAAATTCCCTCGTTCTTTCTTTCTGTGTTCACCCACCCCTCTCTCTTTCCTCTCGCCTCAACTCCATACTCGCTGCTATTGTAAATAACTTACAGTAAACAACCCAATCTTATAGAGACCAACACAACCAGAGTCAAAAACACACATCAAACATCCTACAAAAACATGAAACCCTTTGAGAGCATCAACTCTGTGAGGATTTAATGCTAATTGAAAGAAAGCAAACCACTAAACAGAAGTTCTTGTGTCAGAATTGAAGGTCTACCTGTAGTTGCCTTTTTTCCGCAGTTGTTCCTTGAAGTGTCCGAGCGTGAGGCTGTGTGTTTTCATCATCCATCGGTATGGGATCTCCTCGCCACAGAAGAAGTATGTGACCACCGTCTCTGAGGCCAAACTACTGTGGCAACCTGACGTCTTCTTTAGATCTTTCAATCTGTAAAGACAAAACAGAGATGAGCACAGTCATAAAAACAGTCACAGCTTAGGAACATGTTAACGATGCCTTGAGAAGCCATTCACTATGCATAAAAATGCATTTAACTTCTGTAATATGACATTTCTAAATGAAACTTTATTCCGTCTTGATTTTCATCAGGATTTGATTGGATTGTGAATAGTAGGCTATGATATTATTGGTTAATATTACTTTTTCAGTCCACGGCCAATCATTTTAATGAAAGATTATTAAAAACGAATTAATATATCTTTAGTATAGCATGCATGATGAATTGTGCACAACAAGGCCTAGAAAATGTATGTATGTAAATGTATGTAAGCCAGACTGTAAAGTTAGTTCTATTTAATATTGTCTTAAAAACTGCATGAATACCAGACTAGGTTCATTTGAGTTCTCGAAACACTAAAAAACCAGAGCAACATTTCAGTCAACAGAGCTTGTTCATATGCAGTGCATTTGTTTTATTAAAGTGATGCTGTCAGAAATCAGTGAAGAAATTGATGAAGATAAAGGACAGTCACTGTCAGCTAATTCATGCCCTTCATTGGCCTCTTTCTTCTCTCTCTAGTGGCACTTCAGAAAGCGGTACCTAACCTTAGACAGCTGCTGAGCTGAAGGTTAGCCAATTAAAAATGATAAAGCAAGTTTTGCTGTCAGGTGGCCAATGCTCTGGTCTTTAAATGCTGGCCTGGGCCAGAGAGCAAGAAGGACACCAGGGTTTCTGAAAGAGGTGAAAGACTGCAGGCTCCAAAATACCCAATGGCTGTCATATCACATGCATACTTTTGTGTCATGTATTGAGAATGAATATGAGGAGAGATACATACTCATCTGTTTGAAGCGCTGGACTGCCGTTCTGCACAGGAACTGGGTGACTCTTGTCTCTTTGAAGGCTTGATGTTAAATGCCTGAAAAACACAGCCAACAAATCAATATTTCTTCAAACAGGACAGTTTTTAACTCAAACTTCACAGAGTGTTGAAAGAGGTGTGGAATGGAAATCAAACCTCTGTTTTGGGGGTTTGGAGACTTCCTCAAGGCGTCTACGGGCCTCTTCAAGCTGTGCCAGGGTGTTTGGAGGGGGTAGAGGGGGCATGGCAGGGTCTTGGACGAAAGGGTGTGCAGGCTGGTGGGCGCGGAGATGCCCGCTACTTCCGCCGCCTCCCCAGGTGGGCGTGCGGGCGGAATCCAAACAGTGCGTCTTTTTTGCGTTTTGAGTGCTACAGAGACCAACAAATTGATATCATGCAAGTGCACTACACAAAAACATAATTTTTGCAGAACTAGGGTTATTATCATGCTATGGCCATAGAGCTATAAGACAGACCTGTGGGGCTTATGCTTTGTCTGTCTGCCACTCTCCAGGATCCACTGCCAGACATTCTGAGAGCGGTCCGTACTGTCGGTGGGCAGTTGTAAGAGGCTGCTCTCCAATCCTTCCATGTTAACCTCTTCTCCAGATTTACACAGACGCTTGGATAAAGAGCTGGAATGCCTGATAGTGGAAATAGAAAGGCATAGTTTATATAAAACAGCATCTATATGATGACAGACTTTTAAAGAACAATGAGACATTTAAAATAAACAGACAAAAACCAAGCTGCAATTTACCCCAAGGCCACTTCTGAAGGGCTGCCACACTGGTCCCTGCCCAGACTCCGGCTGCGGATATAGGGAGCGGAGCAGCATTTGGAGGTTCCGTGACACAGGCACTGCGCCCGTTGGGTTGCCTCCGCCTCAATCTGCTCCTTGCTTTTTGGACCGGCATGGTGGTGGATGTAGTGGTGATGGATGTGCTTGGCGGACTGTCTGGAAATAAAGGTCTTGGTGGGCACATATCCATTTAAGGAGCCTGACTGGGACCTGACACTGGGACATCCTCGAGGAGGAGGTCGATGTTCCGGAGAGCGGGAACGTGGGGAATGCCGAACCATGCCTGGGGACTGACAGCCAGGGGTCTTGAGGACTCGGGAGAGGTGCTCATCAAGGATGGCCTGAGGGTCCTCATCGCAGGAGCCAGGAGGGAGCAGAGACAGAGAGTGAGACGCAATGCTGCCAGACATTTCTGACTCGTCCTGCTCTTCCTCCTAGGAATAGACAAAGACATGCCATTTTAAAAAAACACTAGCACACTGGCAAACATATATGAAAACTTGCAACAAATGGATAGCCAAAACTGATGCATCTGAAATGCGTATCCTTTGGCCACTCATGATTGGATATTTGAGCTTCTGATTTCGTGAATACATGCATAACCTTTGCTGTTGTCTGGGATGCATCAGCATACATTAGTTTACACTACAACAGTGATGTGGTCAAATGCATCTCTGGCTACCTGTGAATGTTGTTGGAGTGAACGGATTGCCAAGAAATTTGGAATATATATGTAATTATCAGATCCTCTGAGATGGATGTTAATAGTAGATGTAAATGGGTTTGAGAGACCTCCAGATATACTAACCTCCTGAATCTGTTGCAGTCTCTCCTCTAGAGAGCTCATCGTCTCCTGTTCTCGTTTGAGCCGCTCCAGTCTGGCAATCAGTTGTGCCGCAAACGCTGCTGGCTCCACAGGAGTCATCTCCTTAGGTGGCCGCCGCGTCCTCTGTACAACCAGAGAGAGATTCAGATTAGCAAGAAGGCCAGGCAGGAGAGTAGAGGTTGATTTCTACAGCAGCCCTAAGAGCAAGTCTACTGCCCACCCAACACACACAAATGCTAACACACAACCCACACCACTGGCATGGACTGCTGCCGGTATGAGCAGTTGGTCACGCTCTAAGGAGCCTCGGCTTGCTCCCTCTGTAGTGCAATCAAGCCATCAGACCGGTCTGTGAAGTCAGGCAGCTTCAAAGAGCCCTCGTCAAATATCAAACGCTCACCAGGGGCGGCAGGGACACTGGCTTTACATCTAGCAATAAAAGTCACATATCGACAGGAGGAAAAAGGAGGGAGGCGAAGGAAAAAAGGAAAGAGGGGGGATTAAAAGAAGAGAAAGTAAGATGGTGCGATTTGTGCTGCCACTAGAAGAGTCAAGCGGTGGGAGATCAGAAGCACAGAGGTAATTTATTCCCCCCCAACGATGGCAGGCACAGTTGCCACATTATCAATCCTTCCCTGTGTGTGCGTCTCACACAAGGATTTTCTATCACTTTCTTATTATTTTTATTATTATTTTGTGCCCTGCCTTTCTTGATTCCACTTCCTCTTTGTGTCCTTCTCATCTCTTTGAGAAGATGATGAAGGGAGAGACGAAAGAGAGAAGATGAGCTGCTGCCGAGACTTGCGGCAGCTCCAGGCCCCTGCCGCCTAAAAGCAGATGTGTCCTGGGAGAAGAAGCTATCGCCAAATCAGAAGGGAGACATTAGAAGGCAGAAGAAAGAGAGGAGGAGGGAGAAAGATGAAATAAGACAGAAAGAAGAAATAAGAAGAGACAGGAAGAGGAAAAACGATATAGAAAAGGACAGAAAGAATGGCTGAGGGGACAAGAAAAGGGCGGTCACAGATTTGCTTGATTTTAGCAAGTTGCCTGTACAAAGTCTCCCTCCAAACAAATTAACCAACTATCTCTCCCTTTTTTTAAGGGGGGGGAGGGCTAAAGAGGAAGCAAGGAAGAGGGGGATGAAGGAATAAAAAGGGTGCAACTCTGTTGGAAGTTGTCACTTCCCTTGAAGTCAGCCCCATTCATCCTCTGATCAAAGCACTCTCAGAGAGAGACAGTTGATTTTGGTGCCCCGGGATAAAACAGACTCGTTTAGTGTGGTGTGGCAGTTTATTAAGAGTGATTATCTGAGAGAGGGCACAACAACACAACTGCCACAACCTTGAGAGGGTAATGCTCTTTAATAGGAGGTGATTGCAGAAGTGTGTGTGTGTGTAGTTCAGAAGAAGGGCACTTACGGGGAATGGAGGTAGGCCGACTTGGCCATTCATCCTTATGTTGCGTTGCATCTCACGCTGTAGATGTTTTTTACTACCCAGCTTGTAGGGAGGGATGCCATCTCTATCAGGACACACACACAGAGAGAGAGAGAGAGAGAGAGAGAGATGGTTATCCACTGATGCCAGACTTGCATGCCATGCACACAACTTTGGCACCTACTGCATAGGTCTCAATTCTAATGTTAAATAATTCAATGCTCAGTAGAAAATGATGGCCCAGAAAGGGTTGTCCTCTATTCCTGTGCAACCTAAAGACTCCAAGCTCCATGACTTGTCCTTTCATCAGCACCCAGGACCCCAAGTTCTTCATCTTGCTCCATGCTTGCCATTAGTGTTCCAGAGCGCTGTTAACAGTGAGGTCTTTCTCTGCTTTCTTGCCTAGCACAGACACCCTGGGGAGCACCCGAAACTAAAAGGCATCGACAAAAATGTTGACAATCTCTGCTATATCACGTTACCAATTATGATAAAAGATGGCTTGTGTTTACATAAACACACCTAATCAATCTTATCCATTGCAGAGCATTCCTAAACCTCCACCTCTTCAATCTCACCCTTTTATTTCCTCTAAAGTTGGACATCTTTCTCATACTCTGCTCTGCTTTTCTTTTAACAGCCAGACCAGTTTCCTTTCCCATGTTCTGACTCTGAAGTGTATGCCCTAGCCCAAATGCAGTTTCCAGCATGTCTTTGAAAGCTCACAGTCATGCGCATAATGCCGTCGCTCCAATCTTCATTTGGCAAGCGCTCGGCAGTCAGCCTCTGATCTTGCGCACATCAAAAGGCTGGTTTGTAAGATAAGGTAATGTTTGAAGTCGGCGCAGCGGCATTCCCTAGCGTCCAAGTAAATCCATAAATAATATATAAGCAAAATTTCCCCCACTTCTCCTCCCCTCCTTCCCTTTATCTGGAATTCAGATTCTGATTTAATGCCGAGCCTTTTAACTCAAACAAAAAACATAGCTATTCCAATCAAATCAACTTCTAAACAAAGAGCAGAGCTGCTGTTTTTCTCATTCCATATTTTGCCACACTACTTCAAAGTGACACAAATCCAAACAAAAAATAAAAAGTGCAATGGCTAAATATGGGTAAAATATGTTGGAAAGAAATGGGTTTATAAAAGTTGAGAATATTAAAATTTCTAAAACTGTCTGTTTAGTGTTCACTTTTCTTGCTCTTCTGAGGTGTTAAAAGCTCACAAGACGTTGAATGAATGTGGTCATCTTTGTACACCAAGCCTTGGAATACTTTGAGATGTCACGTGAGACGATTTGAGTTTGGTATGAAGACGAGTGACCCAAAAAGCTGTTGCACATTTTACATCCAAGCATGCAGCACTATCAAAATATTAATCTTCAGTTCAATCAGCCCACTGTCCACACACACCCGTTGCGTCTGGAGCTTTGAGGTGTCACAGACTGGTCCTGTTATATGGGAATCTCCTATTCACATTTGCAAGTAATTTTCAAAGCAACCAGCCACCCTCTTATCCCTCTAAGCTTAACAATGGTGAAAGTGATTCAGTTAAGCCTTTCATCCAGCATGCACATTATTTCTCACTTTCTACACTTAGCTATGCACTCGCACAATTGGCTCTGCAGCAAACACAGAAAGGGGGAGGGTTGCGTATGTAGGGGGTCTGAGGGGGTCCCAAACTCCCTAATCCCAGGTGACCTGCTCTTGTGCTCCAGAAATGTCTAACCTCTCAAAGATCTAGCTGACACCGGATCCCTCCATTCTAGCCCTGGTGGGATCAGTCCAAAACCACCATGTGAGTCGAGATTCCTTTAATTTAATGCAAAGGCACCTTAAAGAGTGTCTTATAGTCCACATGGCAAGTTAACCCCCCCCCCAGGACAATAGCGAAACCAATAAATAATGACTATCTTTGGCAACGATGTTGTGCAAAGTGCAAAAAGAAAGCCCTGTAAGATCAAAGCTCTTAAGTACAAGAACATGGTCGAAAGAGGAGTAAAATCTGGCCAGTGTCATTTCCTGTTGCAGATGTGTGTCAATAGGTGCAGAGGAAGCACGTTATCAGAGGGTTCTTTTCTTGGGTCCACTCTGTCCAAACCTCAAGGCATACTATACTGAAGACAGCATATATTTAAATGCAAAGGTAACATCTG
Organism: Moxostoma hubbsi; assembly: GCA_032164185.1. NCBI lineage: Eukaryota > Metazoa > Chordata > Actinopteri > Cypriniformes > Catostomidae > Moxostoma > Moxostoma hubbsi. The sequence continues at coordinate 5,010,925 of JAVLUX010000007.1, forward strand.
AAGAGTGTGTACCATCTCAAAACAAGCCTCAAACAACATTTTATTCAACATCAGCTAAAGACCAGAGGAAAAAAGTTTTAGACTTTGACCACAGTCTAAGGATACACTGTCCAACACACACTTTGCGATACTTATCAAAATATTTACAGAAGTCACTGTGACCATGTTTCAAGACGTAGTGAGCTGCCTAACTAGATAATATTTTGAGCATCATAGGCACGAATATTTGGCAGACCTTCAAATGTGTTCTTATTTCCAATAATGATGTCTAAGCACACTAAGATAATAAATACGGACAATGAAACTAGGTAATAAAAAGGGTAATAAAGAGACATGTTAAGAGACACTTACACACTGCTGTCTGTCATGGACATGGAGTCATCTGTCATGGCATCACTGGAGACCTCGCTGTCATTGGCACTGGTGGCGGGGGCAAAACTATTACCGGATGTAACATGGTAGGGGTTTGTGGGATCACCACGTCTGTAGGACCTACAGGGACACCAAATATTTTGGTTTTTAGTGGGTGGCAAGATATGGTCAACGTGAAACAACATTTGTAACCCATTTTATATTGTAATGTGACATTTTTGCTAGTGAAATCAGAAAGAAAGAGAAAAAAAGAAAGCATTGATTGTGCAGAACTTTATGCATCAGAAATAGAATCAATGGTGAAAAGTCTAATCTATTAGGGGTGTAACGATCCATCAATCTGGATCGATGCATCAGTCCAATAACCAACAATACAATATTATCGATACAACACAAAAATATCAATAGACATTTTTTAAGATGCACCTTTATTTTAAAACTCATGTCAGCCACACATTTCAGTCAGGCGATGAAGCAACCATATTACATTCATTTCACTTTATGAGCACTAAATATGCGGGGATGTGCAAATAATACAAGGATGTGCGCGAGGTCTGTGAAGCCAAATTGCACTCTGCTATCCGTGCATGCACGTAAATCGAGCTTCTCGCGAAACGCAAGCTCCAGAAAAGTAACAGGATCAGTGCGAGCACATCAACCAAACATGCTGCGAGCTCCAGACCAGTGACAGGATCAGCACATGTGCGTCAAACGGGCGCTCCTTAAAATGTGAGCTCTCATGATAAACGTACAGCAGCTCACATGCACGATTAGCTCGGCCTTCCATTGATATCGTTGCGCATGCGACCCGTTTTAAATTTACATGAGAATTTACTATTTAACAGTACCAAGGAAAAGTTCAACCATGTGAAACATCTTGACAATCCTGAGATTCTGAACAGCGTCCCCTCACTGTAAAAAAGAAAAAGTGGAGTAAACGTAAACGGCATTTTTAAGTTCATGGAACCATCTCAGGTGGTCAAACTTGAATTTTTAAGTACAGCTGTCCATAATTTTCAATATTTTTGAAAACAATGAAATCTATATTTTTTTAAGTAGATCTATATTTTGGCATAAGATCATGTATCAGACCTACCAAGAGACCAAATAGATGGTCTAAATTAAATGGTGAAGTAGGTTACAAGTACTTCAAACTTTTAGAAGTTGAATCAACAAAACACAACTTTTAACAGCAAAACACAATTAAAAACACATAAAGAGCAAAAACATCTATTAATTCAAATCAGATTATTTACAAATGTTTTAAGTCATAATGCCGACGCATGTTTGTCCAAACACACTTAAATAAAATTCAAGAGCAGGGGATTGTGGGTAGTGTCTTTGGCCACAATGCTTCACCATTGGGCATGCTCAGTAGTAGACGCATCAGTGTGAAGTTCATTGTGGTTACGTGGTTACGTCAAATTTTGAGCCATGAGTTTTCAAGACCTTTCCATGACTTTAACAAATGGATAACATCATTAAAGATATGAGTCGAAATCAAAGATTTAAATTCCCAGATATTTCCTGATTTTCTGTGGTAAAGCCTAGCTTTATAGACTTACAAGAGTGAAATTTAAACTTCCATTTCACAGAGGTGCACAATGTTTCAAAAAGTGGTATGTTAGAGGGTCAGTGATCAAACTGAGCATGCTCAAAAGCCTGTATGGTCTACCTTCACCACCAGACTTGATATTGTATGTGCTCACTGTTTAAAAATGTAAGTTGCTCTGACTTAAATGGCATAAAAGTTGACTTAATTGATTGTTTTAAGTAATCTCACTTGATTCAAAATTAGATAGTTCAATCAACTTTTAAAATTGAGCTTGTCTGACAAAACTGAAGTTGGATTTTTTACAGTGCTGTTCACTGTGTAAAGCACTTTGAGTGTAGTGTCAGAAAAGCGCTATATAAATTTAACATTCAAGAAAACTGCAGATAGCACGGATAGTTGGAAACAAGTCATGGGTATGTAAGTATGAATTGAATCAAACTGAAAAATAAGCTGTAATCAAACGATTGATGATCACTTGTATGTGACATTATTTTTTATATTATTATCTGTATAATTTTATTCAAGTACCTTATTTTTTGTGGATGTCCCAATGTGGATCCTTTTGAAGTATCAGCAAATATCGTATCGCAGGCCAAGAGAATCGATAGAAGATCGTATTGTGATGAAACATCCAATTTACACCTCTATAATCTATATTACATTTGGTTGGAGGACAAGTTACAACATTTCACTAGTATTTTTTCCTTGGTGGTGGGGTGAAAAACTTATGATCAGTTTGTCTTTCCGTTTCCCTTTCATGTCCCTTGGCCCACCTCCCCCCGGGACAGCCCGGTGAGGGCTGATCAAGGGGAAAGTTAAGTGAGCAACACATCTGTGTAAATTGCCAGTGCCACTTCCCCTCAGTGGAGCATATCTGGGGCCTTTTGTTTAGGACCAGGCACCCTATACCTCACTTTACCCCTCCCTCCCCCTACCAAACTTTTTCCTGTTTCATGTTGTTCTTCCTTCTCTTGTGCTCTTTCCTCTGCTGGGGCACCTCCTCCACATACCCACCAGGCCACCCCTCCCTCCCTCTGATCGCTCTCTCCCTTTCTCTCTCTCTCTCTCTCTCTATACCCTTCTCTCCTGCTGTGACATTCCTTCTTTGCTGGAAGAGGAGGAGGGGAGAACCTGAGCCGGGCTAGAAGAGAGAGAGAGCATAAGAGAGCGGAAAGAGAGAAGAGAAGAGGGAGGGAAAGGAGGGCCTCCTCTTTATGAGTGCCTACTGCCAACAGCGCTGTGAGGGGAGACCCAGCAGGACTATAGCCTACGGCCCCAACTCAAACCTGACCTTTGGAAGCTCTCGCTCAGAGTCAGGTATTTAGCACAGCTGGGTTCACATTCTTCCCTCTCTCACCCCCTCATTCATGCTTTCTTTCATGAGGATCCTTGCCCCCTCTGTCCTTCTTTTTCGCTAGCTCAAAAAGTACACTTATTCTCCATCCGTCTGGGTTTTTTTCATAGATAAAAGTGCAAGGAGAGGGAGGCAAAATCAGAGAAAACGGTGGTAAATAAGAAACAGTGGAGATGTAGGAACAGTCTCTGTGACTCACAGAGGAACCGCTGCTGCGTCTTGTTTAGTGAATAACTCGATTCAGAAACACAGAAAGCGAGAGAAATAAGTTCCACATGCTTCAGATGAACAAAAAGTGCCCAGAGAGAGAGAGAGAGAGAGAGAGAGAGAGAGAGAGAGGAAAAACAGACTGCATAAGGAGAATTCTTCAAATGAAATCAGTGAACATCAAAAACAAGACTTTTTTTGCATATTCTCATTTGGTTCCTAATCATCTCCTACATAAACAACCCAGCAAAGATAAGCAGAGATGAAACATTCTGTCGCCTACTTCAAGAACACCCTCCCATCGGGCTGTCTTTGAGACAGATAAACATTTGTCTGGCACCACACCTTGATGGGTCACCTCATTTACAACCTTAAGTATCATGACAGAACTGAGGTGTTAATTCATCAAAGCTCATTTTCTCTGATAATTAATTAAAATGCCAAGAGGATGGACTTGCATCATTCAACTCCCAAGATGACACAAGAAACAAACCAACAATTTAGGACAACATCTAAAAATGTCAAATGTTTCAAGTTTTTCTAAACAAAGATTCAGACCAAAATAAGAAAATCCTTTTAAGTTAGCTACTTTAGTTCACTTAAAATTGTATTGTTAATAACAATGCACAAACAAATGTGCAGCACTTGTTTTATCTGTCTGATGTCTAAAAGCAATTTTATATTATGAACTAGCCTTGATCCTTGAAGATGATCCTCCAATGGCAGAAGAATTTCAAAGCAGAGGAAACTGTGTGGAGCCAGCAGAGGGCCTGGTGCTAGACAATATTTACTTGAAAGGAAGAGCTGCTCTATTGATGTTTTTTCCCTTTCTCTCCCTCTCTCCCAGTCTCCCTTTTTTTGCCATAATGCAGCCCAGGTGATAGCAAACCGCCCCAAACTTACGAGAAAGGGCCTCTCATGTCTAATGTAAGAAATTGTGTGCAGTAGCTACATGAAGTGGTTAAAGTACTTGGATTGTTAACTAATTTACTGACTTTCATTCATTTGTGAATTAGTCTTCCTGGAGCAGGTTAGGGTCTTGATTAAGGACAGAGTGTTGATTGTTCATGAATCAACCCTTGCTGTGTTTGAACCTAAAAAAAAATCATATTACCACCTGAAATCTTTAACCAACTGGCTGCACACAAAGATAGCGTGATACATGAAAGAGTACAGGACCAGGATGCAGTAATTACATATTTATACAGCATATGAGGAATGGTTGGAGATGTCTTACCTGTAACCTTTCTCTAATACTTCCATGGCGCGGAGGGAAGGAGGTGACCGTAACACTTTGGCAGACAGTCCCACTACGGTGGCCAAAGCTTTGGCTTTAAAGTCATTACAACTCCATTCCTCTTCTTCGTTCAGAGTCGGCAAGTATCCACACACCAGTTTTAATCCTCCTAGTCCATTGGGATTCACTTGACTGGGGTTTTCACACCCTGTTTGGACATACTCTAGGTATATGTCTGAAGTCAGAAACATCTGATAAGCATTCTCCTCCATTGCCGTCTGGATCTCTGTTTGAGCCTGATCAAACATTGCAGAGTCAATCTGCTGACGCTTAATATTATCCCTTAAAAAGGTCTTAGTGGCAGGCTTAAGCTGCTTGGCCACAACACTGTTGTTCTCAATATACCGCTTGTAAATGGCTTTGGCAACTCTGTGCGTTTTGGTATCCTTAAGGTCCATTTGTCTGAAACCATTGCAAGCAAACCAGAAATCTAAAGTGTCGACACATTTCTCACGTTCCAGATATGCTCGGAAAAGCTGAGCACCATCCTTGTCCCCGAGAAGGAAATGCAAAGATTTGGTCCACCGGACAAGAGGCGAATCTGGGGATGCACTGCCCTCAGGTTCCCCGAGTCCATCGTCATCTCTTCTGGTCGTGGAACCCCGAAAACCAGCTGTAACAGATTTCACAGAATCCTTAGGTCTCATCATAGCCAGTTTGCTGGGATGGTGGTATGTCGTCTCACCCTCTTCCCCTGGGACCGGTGGACGAGGGTCATCTTCTCTGAAGCTACTGACCATAGGATCTGTTAGTGTCCTATTCATGGCTCCTGCAGCAAAGCCTTCAGTGTGAAGCTCAGCTGTATTCTCTCTCTCTTAAGTCAGCAGGGGAGCTTCTCTCTGAAACACAAAGTATTGATCTCATCAAAACCAGATCCGCCCCAAAACTTCAAAAGAGTCACTTCAGTCCTGTATCTTCACTGCGCGCATATGCGGTGTAGGCAACAATGCTTTGTTGGCTATAATAAGAAAAGATCTGGATTTTTCGCGTGGCATCATTGTAAACGCGATGTTTTAATACTTAAAAATATAATCAAATCAGAGATTTTTGTGGACGTTTCTGTGATTTTTGTGTATGTCCTTCTGCTTTAAGCTAACTTCGATTCACCTCGTCGCGATGAAATGAGAACAGAGACCCGAAATAACTGGCATCAAAGCAAACCGACTTTATGAATTTGTTTTCAGTAGTCACTCATCCACCTATATCACGGTCTGTACTCATATCAGAAAAGTTCATTAACACGCCAATATAAGAACATCACGTTTATCACAGCGTTTGAAGCGAAAACAACACCGGTGTAGCGTTTTCGGGATTGGACGTATCAAACGATTAAATCGAATCGCATTAGAACACAAAAACATGCCAATTTACAGTTTCAGTACAGTAAATGAAAGCTTTTAATAACACTTTCACCACGACCATTCAGACATGTAAAATATTGCCTGGTGTGATGTTAGCCTAATACATTCAGTGCAAAATATGTAATTATATTGCATTAAGCCCTGAACTCAGTAGTCTAAATGGCACCTTGATTTATAAATCAACTGTTCTTCCAGTTTTTAATGATTTAACAAGCGCTTAGCCGTCCTATACCGATCCAAAGCGCGATCGCTTCACATCGATAATCATACGACAAAAACATGCCGCATCAAACTTCAAACCCCCAAGAAAAGTGTGAGATCAAAGGGGAGTGAAGTCCTAAATCACCATCATGACTACTCTTTAAACACGGTAAAATAAATAAATAAAATAATAAATGTAACCTCGAAACAACACAATACTAAACCCAACACACCAAAGAGACGCGTTGTCATGCAATGTCTATGAGAAATAGTTAATTTCACAACGGCACGACTTCAAAGTCAGTAAACAGCACATCAAAGCACGCACGCACGCACGCACACACACACACACACACACAGAGAGAGAGAGAGAGAGAGAGAGAGAGAGCTCTAACTCACCATCTATCCATTAGTTTAGTCTCAGAAAACTCCCAATTTTTCCAACAACACAGCAAGTATAATCCACAATATATCCAAATGAACGCTGTCCTCTAATGTTACTTAATGTCAAACGCAGATTTGAGGTTTTAAATGTGCACTCCCCTCATTCAAATGGCACGCTAGATCCCAGTGTAGTGCGTGTGGATGTGCTCTAGTCTCTTATTCCAGTATGCAGTGAGCAGCTCAGGGTTTAAGAGCGGACATCAAAGAGCGCAGCCGACCGCACGGTCCCGACAGATACATACAACACAATTCCTCACACTTCAGCTTTAAATCCGTAAAATGGTCTACATTGACATATTTATTTTATATGCTCTATAGATGATTATAACTCAGAATTCCTCTCAATAAGTAACAGTGAAACCCATGCTTACCTACATTTGTGAGGAAAAGTTTCAACCGAGGCTTGAGGACCTCATCAAAGCCGAGCGATCTTGAGCCGCCTCCCCTCGAGCTGTGGAGCGGCAGGAGTAAAGTGATCTTCCGCGCCGCGATCCTGCTGTTGCTACAGAAACTTTAAAGACACAGGCCGCTTTTTTCCTCTGAACACTCACAGTTAACTCCTTCACTACCACATTCAAACTTTACCCCTTCATCACCATATTCACACACTACACAGGCTATGTTTGGACTACTATATTAGACTTGCATTTGCAGCATACACTCTATTATAGATATAGTTTTATCATTTATTTGAGCAAAGTATATGACAAGTTTGGTAGTATTTAAAAAATATGTTCCACTTGTCCAACATATATTTCATATATTAGATACATTAGATTTGTGTATTGTTGTCACATGACCTCATTAGGTTGCATGTGAGTGGTAAAGGCCTTCAGTTATCAAATATGAAATAAAATACAATGTACTGAATAAACTTAACCTTGAAAACAAATAGTTCACACACTAAATTGTAATTTAACAAGCCATATTCTAAGGCAATGTAAAATGCAGACAAACACACAAATGTACATACAAAAATAAATAAAAAATCCAGAAGAAACGAACGGTGCCCGGAAACAGCATCTAAACATACATATACATACATATATATATATATATATATATATATATATATATATATATATATATATATATATATATATATATATATATATATACACACACTTTGCCGATTGTAACTTGATAAGGTTAGTTAAAATAACACATTTTTAAAGTACTTCGCAGTGCCAGTACAGTGAAAAGTCCTTCTCAACTAAGAAAGTGGAACTAGCAGAAAAGCTTGTCCTGCATTTTGAGAGAGAATGTTCAAGTAATTCCACTCATGATACTTCAAAGGCTTCAGTGCCTCCTTTGATGTGCTACATTCACTTTAAGGAGCAGGATATTATAAAATGCATGCATTAGTGCAGATTAATTTAAAACCACTGTACATTGCTGTCATACTACGGTGACCAGCACATCAAGTACATGACTCACATAGACACAATACCAACATGTCTAACATAGCTTTATCACACACTTCCCTCTATATTGACGGGCAATCTCACACAATAATCAAATGCTGTCTAGGAAACAGCCCACAAATGAGACATCGATTCTAGTCTTTTGTAATACTAACGACCACGGGAAGTCATTGTCCAGGAGTGACTGTCCAGGATGGGCCATTTACAGACTCATAAAAACTTGCATGAAGAATTATACTGGAAACTATTTAGCTGGGTGTGCAATTGCTTAACTATATTAGTGATTAGACCCAGTAAAACCTGTTTAATAACTTTAGATAATTATGGTTGGACATATTAATTCTCAAAACAAACAAATAAATGATTGGCAGAATCAGTGGCTCTACCTAGTTCAAGTCAACATGAAAACCAAATGGACCCTATTTGCTATCTTAAAGAAATATTCTGGGTTCAATACAAATTAAGCTCAATTAACAATATTTGTGGCATCATGTATATTTCCACAAAAAAAAAAAATATTTAAACTATATTTAACCCTTGTGTCAATAAAAAATGTACTCAGAGGTCCACATCAAAAAACTGCCATAATAATATTTCATTCTTATATTATTTTCCACTTTCACTGATTTAGATTTTTAAATTTCAATAATGGGGAAACTAGAAATAAACCACATTTATACCATAATACCCTTGTTATTACCAGAAAAGTCCTCGTAAACCACTTAAACCTGCAAAATGTATGCTGTTGTCATTAACAGCCAAAATTATCGAAAAAACTAAATGAAAAAGACAAAAATGTCCCAAAGGTCACACAAGGGTTAAAAAAGAGCAAAAATCAGAGTAAAGCCTAGAGTACACTACATGAATCAATCTTGTCTCTTGATTATTTGAGTCGGTGACTGGTCAGCTATGAGAAGTCTCATATCTCATGACGAAAGGTCCTGTTGTGTGCACCCAACAGCAACAGGTCGAGACGAGTTCTAGAGGCTGTGACAGTTATCTAAACTGCTTGATATCTAGATGTCTTGATGTCAGGTGTGCTTACTGTCCCGAAGAGAGAGTGATGACAACAAGCCACACCCAATGAAATATAGAGAGAGCGCAAGAGGAGGGCAAGCAGAAGACAAAAAATAATTTGAATATAATAAAATGAAACTTCACCCACATTTCCGTCTTTATTATTTTCAACAGTTTTTTTTTTTAATGGTCCCTTTTGCAAATAGCAAAATAGCCGCAAGCCAATCTTTCATGTCTGTTGAAAGAGGAGAGCAAGATTTGGGTAGCAGGAGACAAAAAATCTATAGAAAAAAAAAAAAAGAAATCATCCTCATCTTCCTACTTGCTGTCTATATTATTTTAAGCTGTTTTTATACATTTTCATAAAAAAAAATGCGGCCACATCTCTCAACGTGCCAATAATGCACAAAATGGGCGTGAGCCATTCTTTCATGTTTTTTTGGCATGTTATCAATAATAAACTGCACGAGTTTGTGAATGTACTTCGTTATGTTTTTATTTATTTTTTAATACCCTTTTCTCCCCAACTGAGTAGGTCCTCGTGTTGGCGCAGTTACTCATCTAAATCTGGGTGGCAGAGGACAAGTCTCAGTTGACTCCACTTCTGAGACCGTCAATACGTGCATCTTATCACATGACTCATTGTGCATGACACTCTCTACAAGCCGCAGCAGTTTGTGAAAGTGTCTTTAATGTTTTCTTGAATGTTTCTTGTACTTTTTTGTTATATAAAGTCACACTGTGCACTGTAAGTCACAGCAATAGAATTCATATAATTCGTTTTTGTTGAAGAAAAACACTTAAGATCCGTAAATCCGTAAGTTTGTAAAAAAAGTGATACAAAGGCTAAGACGGTGCACAAGACGATTGCTAAGACGATATCTCTAATATCATATATATGATATTAGAGATATAAGTGAATTCTGTACGATTAAATGCAAAGGCATTTGGAAAATACAGCAATATGGAATACATTAGAAAGACTATTTACATAAGATCATAGAGTTTTTTCACAGAATGAATGGCAGTGATGCAGTAATGTCATTTACATGTTAAGAGAACCCATATGAGAATTTTTTTTTTTCAGTATTTAAGGCATTTGATGCAGATCTTCACTGCCGGTTCAGGATTTCTTCCTCATGTTACTTAAGCATTTAATGATGGTGGTCAAAACAGCTATCTATGTTTTAGCACCACCAGTTGCGCTGGTTTCGGTAACTGCAGTGACTCCTGACCCCCCCCCCCAATAATTGAGTAATACAATTATTTACTAACCTCATTGATGTAGTTAAATCCAAAATTAAAACTTCGTTGTCATGATAACCCAACCCTGTAATCCCGATATTGGATATAACTTTACACAGATAAAGTTAGTCATCAATTTTCTCACTCAGGTATAATAATAATAATATACTTTTATTACTATGTGTATTTTAGCTTTCATCGATTGTCCTAATTCACTTCCATTGTCAGTGCCTTACTGTAAACACTTTTTTTTAATAAACAAGGGTGTCACATTCAGGTTCAGATTGGCCATCGAGAGAGTCTGGACTTTTCCTGTAGGGAAAAGCTAAAAAAAAATGCTGAAGAACAGCTAGATTCTTCACAGCAGTCAAAAACGTCAGTTTAGACCATGTTTATATAGGAAAACAACTGAAAAACAGTGCGGATGGATGCAAAAACAAGCAATTAGTGTTGCCTACAAGTTCCTAAATTCTTTACACTGGCATTGCCTGTGGCTTGTGAGAGGAGGCTTGCACTGAAGTTCCTAAAAAACAGACTTGATCAACCGGACTACAGTGTTCTCCTATGATAACTATTCACTTAAAGGTAAGACGTTGTGATTTAGTTTTTGTGTAATCTTATTATTTATTGGATTTGAAATTGTATTGTGCCATAGGTTCAACTTCAGGCCTCTGTCCATGAGTTTAAGAGCATCCGCTCATCTGTGATCAGTAACAGCTCTCAATGACTGCTTTGTGTTAGTGCTGTCTCCAAGCTCAGGGTTAAACTCTCAGCCGTGTGCTTTGAAGTGATTATCCCTTTATCACAAGCCAGAGCACAGAACAATGGAAAATGAAAGCAAGACGGAGCTTATGGCAATTATCACACACGTCCACCAGGAGAGAAGTGTGAATGTCCATTTTGTGAATGTCCAACATGAGAATGAGAGAGCAAGAGATGGAGGAGGAAGGAATGGACTTAGAGAAGCAAAAGAAAAAGATAATGATTTGCATGGCATATACAGAGCAATGATGATGCTTTTGCAGGAAATGATGGCTTATGCAAATAAACATGACCCCTCTGGGACAATGAAAGTAATTGAAGTGGGACTGGTCACTGGATGCTTGCACTATCAAGAAAAATAGCATTTTGGAAACTCTGCAAAGCTAAGTAAGTGATGAATCTTCTTTTTGGGGGGTGAACTATTCCTTAAATTGTGCAAGGGTCAAAAGAAGGGATGACTGGATCCAAAAGAGAAAGAAAGTGTTGTGTATGTGCAGTTGCCAGCAGAATCAGATGGCACGCAGGGTGCCTGAGAAAATACAATTAAAGTGTGGACTTTGAAGTTAGACATGGTGTCTTACACCCTACAGATGAAGAGAGCAACAACCAATCGCTTGTTACGGGATATTAAGAGGATCCTATTTGAAATGGGACATTTGAAAGAAATCAACTTTCATTTTGTCCTGGAATGGCCTTTGAGGTGATAGCAGCAGTGGGACACTGTCTGGAACACAGCATTTGTTTGATGCTGGTTTAGTCTTTTGCTGGTACTGAAGGTTTTTATCAGCATTTTTTGTATTTACTTTTAATCCTATTTTGCACATGACTTTAAAGTTGAACAATACACAGAAACAACGTCTAATGTTCTGTCTAATCCCGTTTTGTCCATGAAAGCAAGCACATCTGCACTAATGATTTTCATTTCCAGCGGTTGGGGGGTGAAGACATCCTCTTTATTTCTCAAAGGAATGTTCTGGGTTCAATTCCAATTCAAGTTTAGCTTTATCAACAGCATTTGCAGCATAAAGATGATTAACACAGAATATCATTTCAACAAATCAAATTGTTTTTAAGAGCAAAAATTGCGGTTACAGTAATGTACTCACAACTGAAGAATGGGGCCAAGCAATAGTACAATACTGCTAACCTTGTCTGTGCAAATATACATTCTTTCTGCTTTGTTTTCATCAGTGTTGGTGAAGCTACATTGAAATGGTAATTTCCCAAACTACAAGCTACAGTCAAGCAACTATTTTGAAAAAGAAGTTAGCTACACTACAAGCTACTAACAAAACGTAGCAAACTACATTGAAGCTATTTCAAGAAGAAAATATCGGTAGATACACAACATTCAGGTGATATTATTTAATTCCTTAATCAGAAGTTCTGATTGAAGAATTCAATAACGTCACCTGATAGTAATGCACACTGATGAGCCAAAACATTATGGCCACTCACTTGTGAAGCAAACAACGATCATCTCCAATTACAAATTGTTATGGCCAGAAGACTGGGTCAGAGCATCTCTGAAATAATTGTGGCAAGACTTGTGGGGTGCTCCTGGTCAGCAGTGGTGAGTATCTACTGACAGTGGTCTGAGGAGGGACAAACCACAAACTGGTGACAGGGTTTTGGGGCGCCCAAGGCTCATCAATGAGGCAATATCCCGTCTGGTCTGAACTGACACGAGGTCTACTGTGGAACAAGTCACAGAAAAATTTAATGATGGTTACGGGAGTAATGTGTCTCAACACAGTGCATCGCACCCTGCTGCGTATAGGACTGTGTAGCTGCACACCGATCAGAGTGCTCATGATGACCATCAAAAGCGCCTACAATGGGCAAGGGAGCATCATAACTGGACCTTGTAGATTTGGAAGAAGGTCGCCTGGTCTGATGAGTCCCATTTTCTTTTACATCACATGGACGGCCATGTACATGTGTGCAATGTACCCGGGGAAGTGATGACACCAGGATGCACTGTGGGAAGATGACAAGACGGTGGAGGGAGTGTGCTGCTATGTGCAATATTCTGCTGGGAAACACTGGGTCCGGCCATTCATGTGGATGACAATTTGACACATGCCACCAACCTAAACATCGTAACAGACCAGGTACACTCCTTCATGGCAATGGTATTCCCTGATGGCAGTGTCCTCTTTCAGAAGGATAATGCACCCTGCCACACTGCACACATTGTTCGAGAATGATTTGAGGAACAGGATGAACATGATGTTACTACAGTCATGGTACAACAGTACAATATTAATATAGTAATACCATGGTTAATTTTCATAAGGTTTAAATAAATACAGAAAACACATATAACTGAATCAAAGTATTGTGATAAACAGCAGCAATAAACTACATTTTTTGCTTTAAAGAAGGCAATGTCCCTTTAAGTCTGCGTGGGGCTCAACTGAATCAAGGGAATCATTTATCTGAACTACTTCATTCACATGAACCATCAGGATGAAACCGACCATACTAAAATATATTGTGGGGAAATTCAATTAAATTCTTGTCAGTTTAAATCATATGGTGTTTCTGTCTGTCTAACCCAATGATTCAGTTCCCTCAACTGGGCCATTATATGAATCAGCAAAATGGCATGGTTAATTGATACATGATTATTAAATAGTAATATAAGAACATGGTAAAATTATAGACAGCTCTGACAGCAACAAGACACACCCGCAGCAGTTATGAGCAGAAATAACTGGTTCCTAGAGCCATTTGAGTGACAGTCAGAATGAAGATTGGTTCTGTGTCATTAGGTAAAGAGCAGCTCAATGATAGTTAACAGACTCCTGTGAACTCGTCTGACCGAACACAAATAGAGTGGAAAGAATAAAGCCTGTGCTGTTTACACCAAATAGAAACTGCTCTGACAGAACATCCATGAGTGAAAGTCACACACAACCACACAAGAAGTTGAGAAATCCATGTAGCACAAAGACAGTGGAGATGTCTCATTCTCAGGCACTACGCCTTGCCAGCAGCCCATTCACAGACCGTCTGATGCACACAAATATAGCAAGAGCTATATCAAAACAGCAAGTAGCAATCTGATTGGATTTTCAGGAGTTTACAAGTTACCAGATGGCTAGAGTAAAAACTTCTGAGGAAGAATGGGATTTGACTAAATTTGTTAGGTTCATGATATTAAATATTCATCAGAGTTTTGTTTGAGTCATTTAGCGACAGGTAATCGGGATCAGTGTTGGTGAAGCTACTTTAAAACTGTAACTTCCAAAGCTACTCCTAACTTAAAGTAACTAAATTACAGTGAAGCAAATCTTTAAAAAAAATAACTACCTACAAGTTTCTAACAAAAGGTAGCTGACTACAATGAAGCTATTTATAAAAGAAAATAAATGTATAACAATCTAATTATATTATTTACTTTTGCATCACCTCATTGTTATATTAATTAACAAATGTTAATTAATTAAGGTGACATAAAAACATTTCGGTGACAACTTTAAAATAAACATATACATTTATATTTAATATTAACTTCATATTTAAATATAAAAAAGGGTTTCAAGATTGATTGAAGGCCCCATTGATGGCTGATTTGGTGTGGAGCGCGCTAGCATTTTTGTTACTTATGTCATGTTTTTGTCATTCTTTACTGATCCGTTTCACCAGGGATGAACTGCTGAATATTCTGCAGAGCATACCTGATCATTTTGTTTCAGTGGTTTTGATTCAGTGGTTTTATTAGACATCAAGGCAGTGGCAGAGGTGCCCTAAAAGCGACCCAAATGACGCATATGAGGGAAGTGAGCCGGCGTACTTGTGAAGCTTTGTCAATGCGGCTTTAGGACTCCGCAGCCGAGTATTCATCTGGTGAATGTCCACTCCCTCGCCAACAAAACGGACAAACTGCTTCTGCTCACTCAAACAAATAAGAACTTTTATAACTCCACTTCTCCATGTTTCACAAAAACATGGCTGAATGAAGCCATCCCGGACAGCACATTTCATCTACAGGGCTTACAGCTGTTCAGAGTGGATCATGCTGCTGAATCATTGGGGGAAAACGTGAGGCGGTGGATCATGCATTTACATCAACAAAGTTGGTGTACAGATGGAAAAACTTTGAAGAAGATGAGCTGTCCTAATTTAGAAGTGCTCTTCGTCAACTGTAAGCCTTTCTACTCACCGTGGGAGTTTTTCTCATTCATTGTGTTCATTGTGTGAGTGTTTATATCCTGAAACATGCATGTGTGAATGCAGCGTTGCAACAGCTGGATGATCACATAGCAGACATGAAGCAACAATGCCTGGACTCACTTATTATTATTGTGGGAGATTTTAATGAAGCTAACCTCACCTGTGAACTGCCAAAATACAAAACACATCACATGCTCCACCAGGGACAGAAATATACTGGACCACTGCTACACCACTGTAAAGGATGCATATCGCTCTGTACCATGTGCAGCTTTAGGACTCTGATCACTCTCTGGATCATCTTCTCCCGACCCACAAGCATAAACTAAACCTGTATTAAGGACTATAAAGAGATGGGCTAATGAAGCAAAGCTGGATCTACAAGCCTGCTTTGACTGCACTGAATGGAGTGTTTTTGAGCCACAGATTTGGATGAGCTCACAGATATTGTGACATCATATATCAGTTTCTGTTTGGATATGTGCATCCCTACAAGGACATTTTTTATCATTCAACAACGATAAACCATGGTTTACAAGAAAACTCAGACAGCTTCCTCATGCCAAAGAGAATGCTTACAGAAGTGGGGATAAAATATTGGACAACCCGGCCAGGAACACACTGACTAAGGAAGTGGATAAAAGAAGCTTCTTCACCAAGTACAAGACACTTAACCCTCGCTCTGTAGAGAGTCAACTAATAGCTGATGAACCGAGTGTGTTTTACTGCAGGTTTGAAAAGCCCAGTTTCATACCCCTCCCCTACTCTGATCTTCACTTCAGACACACACCGACAGCTCCCCGCTACTCAATCTGCACTTAAGATCTGTGAAGAGGACTAGGAAAGCCTAAGGCCTAGACGGTGTTTTACCTGCCTGTCTGAAAATCTGCACTGACCAACTGGCCCACATATTCACACAGATCTTCAATAGATCACTGGAGCAATGTGAAGTTCCCTGCTGCTTCAAATACTCCACCATCATTCCAGTCCCCCCAAAAAAACAAAATCACAGGTCTTAATGACCAGAGACCTGTCACTCTCACATCTGTGGTCATGAATTCATTTAAGAGACTGGTTTTGGCCTACATGTAGGACATCACTGGACCCCTTTTGGACCCCCTTCAGTTTGCTTACGAGCAAACAGGTCTTTGGATGATGCTGTCGATATGGGACTTTATTTTATCTTGCAACACCTCAACAGACCTGGGACTTATGCAAGGATCCTATTTGTGGACTTCAGTTCTGCCGTCAATACCATAATGCCTGATCTTTTCTCAACCAAACTGACTCAGCTCTCTGTGCCCACCCCAATTTATTGATGGATCACCAGCTTTCTGACAGATAGGCAACAGCTAATGAGACTGGATAAAATCACATTTGGGACTCTCACGGTTTAGCACTGCTACTCCTCAGGGATGTGTTCTCTTTCCACTGGTCTTCTCCCTGTACACAAATTATTGCACTGCAAAGGACCACACTGTCAAGCTCCTGAAGTTTTCAGATGACACCATGGTCATCTGCCTCATCTGTGATGGTGACGAGTCTGCATACAGATAGGAGGTTGATCAGCTGGCTGTCTGGTGCGGTCACAACAACCTTGAGCTGAACATGCTCAAAAGAGTGGTGATGATAGTGGACTTCAGGAGAATTCTAAGCATTAAACATATTCTAAGCATTAAACTAAGATTAAATTGCAACCAACACGAGGCACTCCAAAAGCATCCAACGGACACAGGTGTACATTGATGGACCCTTAGACAAGCCCTCATAATAAATCTTGGACTGATTGACAAATTCAACTGCAAAATGGATTACTGTGTACTGTGATTACTGTGATTCCAAAGCCACATTTTGTACCTATTGATTTATCAATGTTTAACTCCTCAATAATGTGTGTGTGTGTGTATATATATGTATATATTAATTGTAATGATTGAAATATTGAAAATGATACTTTTATATATTGCATTATTGTTATTTAAGGGGCTTTCTCAGCAAATATTTCTATATGCAAATAATTTGATTAATTGGCACACCATTTCTTTAGCGATTTACAATCCTTGAACCTGTGTTATGGTGTAAATCCACCTCAACAATACATGTGTGTTTTTCATTGATACTGATGACAAGCAGACTAAACAAACAAAGGTAAATCTAACCTAAAAATTATATTTTCAGTGTGAATATATGTACTGTAACATACTGTACATTTAAACACAGGTGAAGTTCCACTCTTCTGCTGCTAAAGACACAAACAGAAGACTTGGTTGCAATGAAAGTTACATAAATATAGTTGCCCCCAAAAATGATTTGAACACTTTAGCCACATTAACAAATGAATGAGGGCCATTGCATTAGATAACAAAACATCAAAGTATCACCTTTGTTAAAGAATGATAAGACAAGCACACTTCAAGCAAAACATTTGACTAAAAGTTTAAATAATAAAACAATAGATGGACGTGACACCATGCGAGGATCTGAGGTATGAGCGGCGAGCTCTGCACACTTCACTAATTTTAACACTTTTAATGACTTAAACCTGTGAGATACACTCTGTCCCATAACTGTTCTGGGAGGACACTATATCAAAGAATTCAAAATCCTTGGGCTCTGGAGACATTAACAGACACTTACATGCTCATGCTGACACACCCGAACAGGCCGCAAGCCAGGGAGTCGATTTGGTCAGAGAAATGAGGGAATTGCATTAAGAGATGTTGAAAATGTCAGCAATGCTGATGATGGTCATTGCTGACTTGAAGGATCTTGCCGTGATACGTCGATCGATCACTGCCATAGAGACAAAATTCGCTGAGGTGGTTATAAGAGTGGGGGATGTCGAAAAAAGGATCAATTATCTGGAGTCATTGGAGAGGATATTATCTGTCAATCGCTATTGACCAAGGTGGATTTGGATCATGTCTGGGAGAAGTTGGAGGATATGAGAACCATAGCCGGCAGAATAGCATCCGCATTGTTGGAATTCCTGAGGCCGAAGATGTTCAGGATATGGTAAAATTCCTGGCTGGGTTCTTTCCGAATCTGCTTGCCGTAACAGGCCATACGCTGGAATTAGAGCGAGCTCACAGGTTTCAGGCTCTGCGAGTTGTGGAGGAAGGCAGGCCCTGAAATTCTCTTGTTCCCAAGCTTTGCGAAAAAGAGAAACGTTATTGATTCAAGGAATGCAAGAAACGTTTTAATCAACGGAAGATCGCTTTTGCACTGATATTCCCAGCCAAATTAAGAATAGATGATAAGGATGCATTCACATGCCCACAGCAAGCACTGTCCTTCATAAAGTCAATGGAGTGAGTAAATTATCTTGTGGTACTCACATTGCAGCCGAATGGCCGACTCACTGAACATTCGGTTTGAGGAAAATGAGCACCTTTTTGTTTTCTTTTTGTTCTGGTTCTGCCTAGCAGATAGAGTTTGTTTTGTGGAGTAACACTCCTTTGCATGCTCTTTATACCTCCTATTGGCTGGATTTTGTTTAATAGATTATCTTTTTTTTATCTTTATAGAAACAACGGACATGAGCAATCCGATGACAAAGTTGTGGCAGGGGTTCTCATAGGCATACATGTACTGTTTGAGTTTACAAGAATGGATGAATCTGAGATAAACTTGGAGGAACTTGGCGAGGTAATTAAGGCCTTGCCTACAGGAAAGGCTCCAGGGCCAGATGGCTTTGCTGCAGAGTTTTTTAGATCTTGTGCTACAGAATTGGCTCCACTTTTGCTAGAGGTTTATATAGAATCATTGAAGAATGACGCCCGGATCAGTCTGATTCTTAAAAAGGACAAAGAGTAAGAGTTTCCATCCAAAATCCTTGATCCAGCAAGTTGTTAAAATATTGTCCAAAATTTTGGCTAACCGATTAAGTAAAGTTATGACATCTCTTATACATATAGATCAGGTGGGGTTTATTCGGGACGTAACTCTTCTGATAACAATAGGCATTTCATTAATATCACATGGTCAGTGGTGAATGATCAGACTCCGGTCCCTACCATCTCACTTGATGCCGAAGAGGCATTTGATATGGTCGGATGGGATTATCTTTTTAAGATTTTGGAAACGTATGGGTTAAGGATTCTTTTATTGAGTGGATTAAGTTACTTTGTAGACATACGGTAGTGGCGGTTCAAACTAATGGATTAAATTCTGATTATTTTACACTGGATAGTGGCACCCGGCAGGGTTGTCCTCTATCCCTATTATTGTTCTGTCTTGCCCTGGAACCATTAGCAGCCGTGACAAGAAAGAATGATGATTTTCCAGGGATGGTGGCGGGAGGTGTGGCGCATAAGCCTTTGCTTTACACAGATCATATTTTATTATTCATCTCTGACCCTACTAGATCTATGCCTTGCCTCCACAGAATTATACATTTATTTTCTAAGTTCTCAGTGAATTGGTCTAAATCCGAAGCTTTGGCTCTGACAGCTTAATGCACTGTAACAGCTTTTCAACCTGGCACCTTCCAGTGGCCCAAGCAGGGCATTAAGTATTTTGGAATTTTATTTCCAGCAAAAATGTGTGATTTTGTTAGAGTTAATATTGACCCTTTAATAAAAAGGTTTTCAAGTGATGTGGACAGGTGGGCTTCATTAAATTTATTTTACAGGAGGTCCTTGCCCTTATCAAGCCATTGCAAAGTCTTTCTACCAAGCTGCCCAGAGAAGTAAAGACACATCCCATTATCTGGCACATGCATTTAGTGTGAACAAATGTTTCCCACATGTTCAATTCAGACATTTACCTGAATGTTGCCACAAGTATCTGCTGGACAGAATGGATTGAGAAGGGTGTTGCTACACTGGGTGACCGTATGAAAATGGAACGTTGATATCCTTTGAAAATCTAATACAGCGGTTTGGGATTCCTAGATCTCAATTCTCTAGGTATTTATAGCTGCACCATCTACTCTGTACCACCTTTGGGTGTAGTTTGGGCACATAATTGATAAAACTTGATTCTGTGTATTCTTGTGCTGTTTTTTTAAATATGAGTATGGAATCAATAAAAAATTGTTAATGACAAAACAACAATACAATAAAACAATAGACATGAGGGGGTGGAGGGATTTGCTATGAGTTAATAGCACCTGATTATTTCCTTAATTTGGAATTTTGCCACTAAAAAGCACTGCAATACGGAAGCGTATTGCATTCACTTGAGAAAAAAAAAATCTACTCTGTTTTTCTGAATTAACGAGTTAATTATCTCAGAATTACGAGATAATTTTTCATGGAAAAAAAAGTTTTTGCTCTGTTTTTCTGAATTAACGACTTAATTATCTCAGAATTATGAGAATAATCTTCATGAAAAAAAATTATTTTGCTCTGTTTTTCTGAATTAACGAGATCCCTCAAAATCCTGCGAGAAGCTCTCACCGTCACCTGCACGAAGTAACCTCAGGCCACTTTGCTGATGCTAATCAGCCTGACCCTCCAACAACAAGTGCCTACATGGGTTCAGTGCAGGTAAGATAGCTGTTATTATAGTTACATGTTAATGCCAAATGATGTCTGCTAACTGTTCGCTTGACGACATGTAAAACGAGGTTAGAATAGCTGTTTATAAACATGTAACGTTAATGTTACGGGCATTTTTTTTACTAACTAAGTTACACCATCAACTGCAGTTGGTAGGCTAACTTAATGTTAAGCTAACATTTGTACCATTAGTCAGCAAAAGGAACCTTATCTTTTAAGGTCGAGGGGATAATTACGTGTGATTTTTAGGAGGAATATTACATTAACCACATACTTTCCTTTCAGTTTGTTGGCTAGGATAAGTAAACTACGCTATTTGCTGTAACTTTAGTGCTTAATTTGTAAATCAAGAGGTCCTCAAACACAGAGAGGCTGCTGTCAGGGGGAGGGAAAAAGTCACGTCAGAAATCCCCAGTGCATGCAGCACGTTGGACATCGCGACATTACATAACAGCAAACAAACATTCAGAACTTTGCCAGTTTCAGAGCCAGCAGGATACTATTTCGATTAAGTTTTGCACGGACGTTTATTATAGATGCAGTTGATGGTGTAACTTAGTTAGTAAAAAAAATGCCCGTAACATTAACGTTACATGTTTATAAACAGCTATTCTAACCTCGTTTTACATGTCGTCAAGTGAACAGTTAGCAGACATCATTTGGCATTAACATGTAACTATAATAACAGCTATCTTACCTGCACTGAACCCATGTAGGCACTTGTTGTTGGAGGGTCAGGCTGATTAGCATCAGCAAAGTGGCCTGAGGTTACTTCGTGCAGGTGACGGTGAGAGCTTCTCGCAGGATTTTGAGGGATCTCGTTAATTCAGAAAAACAGAGCAAAATAATTTTTTTTCATGAAGATTATTCTCATAATTCTGAGATAATTAAGTCGTTAATTCAGAAAAACAGAGCAAAAACTTTTTTTTCCATGAAAAATTATCTCGTAATTCTGAGATAATTAACTCGTTAATTCAGAAAAACAGAGTAGATTTTTTTTTCTCAAGTGAATGCAATACGCTTCCGTACTGCAACACCAATTTCTTAAAAGTTAATTTTTAGAAAATTATTTATTTGCAAATGAAACTCACTTCAACATTTTATCTGATACAATGACATTCAGTTAAATTCAATGTTAAAGCATGACTTAAGTGTCCAAATACTTATTGAGAACCATTGTATACATTCTTCTATAATATAAAAAGGCTGGTAAATTGATCTTGTAGGATGTTTCAGCTATATTACTTCAAAAGAAAATTTATAACAGGAATAGTTCATTGTCTTAGATCATTTTTGTTTCAGAGCCAAATGAAACATGGCAATCAAATATGTAATGGAACAGGTATATCATCCCGTCAGCCAGTACAATGGACAGTTTCCTTGTATGTTATGATAAATACATAGCGACAGTTGTGACCTATATAATGTGGCTTTACATTGAAAGTTTTACCTGGTCCTGTCTATGTGCTCGACTAACATTGAATGAGCCTAGAAATTTCTCCTCTATTAGTTCACAAAAATGAGTATACAGGTTTTTTTATACAACCCTGGTTTTGTAAACAAAGTCTCATAACCATGACCATTTGCAATGATAGCTGATAAAATTAGTTATATCGCCACCTATGTGCAAAATTAGACTAAATTTGGAGTGCATCCTCAATATGTCAACACGTCAAAGTTTAGCAAGTTTTGTTAAGTTTGGGCCTTGCGTTTAGAGGAAATAGTTTGTTAAATGAATTTCAGCCACAACCAACCATTTCATTGGCTTGTATCTCTTTGACAAATTAAAATTATTATTCTGCCGGCTATTAATTTTAATGACTTATGTCAGGAGAGTCTGTAGAAAATTTATTGCGTGCAAAAGCATGTTTTACTGCAACAAAATGAAGCTGGATTAAGAAAATGCAATAAAATAATTGAATTTAGCCAAATAGATTTAGTAATTGATACCTTGAGTGTATTTATTATTCTTGTAATGTCAATAATAATTTTGTAAAGCTACACTTTGTGTTATGCTTAAGAACATCCCTGAACTTTGGTAAAATTATGGTAACGTATGGCCCTCTCTTGTTGAACACAGGTATGGTATCCTAACTGTCATATCCTGTCCTATTTTTTGATGGTATAGGGATATTCCACATGCTGTAATCTTTCCTTTATGAGCTAATGGCACACAATGCTACACCCTTCTGATCGGCAGATAAGACACAGAGAGACAGTGTGAGTGGAAAACCCTTTGATCCTCCCAATACTCTGAAGATGAAAAATATTGATAAGGTTGAAAATAGCTTTGGTTTTGGCTGCAGTCAGTATCCATTGTGGGCTCCCGTAGAGCGGTCACGCTAAATATGTGACCTCTGTGTGTGGATGGACTCACTAACTGCGGTTCAGTGCTAGCTTGGAGCATATTGGAGACTGCATAGAATTCCGGTGTTATTGTTTAATGGATGTCCCGTTGCAATGGGGTCTGTAAAGCACAATAAGGTGGGAGAGAGAGAGGAAAAGAGAAAGAGAGAGAGAGAGAAGTATTGCCATGCACAGGTTTCATGCCAACACTAGTCTCTCATTGCTAACTTTTTATCAGCATAAAGTCTGTTCCACTTTGCATCCTATTCTGGCCAAGAACCACCCACTTAGCAGGAAGAGACTTTCTGTCTGACATGTAGTAACTAACCACAGTTTTCTTTTTTTTTTAAATTAATTTATTTATCATTTATAATTTTGATCATATAATAATTTTTAATAGTTAATTAGTGGTACATGAATGTACCTTGGTTTTTACCACATGGGCATGTTGAGTGGAAACGTCATGGTTCCCTCCTTCGGGGAACGGAGGTTATGACAGTAACCATGACATTCCCCTTCTGTCACTCACTCGACATTGTGTACGTGACTGTCGAAACAAGTGCACAGCAGGCTATTGCGTGCTAGAGGCGCATGTACCGGCTGCACATAGCCCTCCCCAATGCCCCCAACTCTTTTTTTGCATACAAACCTTAGGTTTCCTGCACCCCTGAGGGGGGAAAAAGGTGCTACATGCCTAGCATGGGAGCAAGCCCAGCAGCCGCGGCCTTCTCTCTCACAATGCCTCTCACATAGGACGGGGAAGGCAGACTTTCCCCGGGGGGGGGGGGGGGGGGGGGGGGAGCAGGAAACTCAAAGCCCTTACCCTGCACTGTGCACCCGGCAGGGTGCGGATTTAGAGACTGAGGAAGAGGCCTAAGGGGGCGTCTTCAGAACTTGTCAGCGCTGGCATGACGGGGCTGTAGGCAAGGCCGGAGGCAAGGTGGCTGTCCGGTCCGCAAATTTCCTATTCTTTCAGGAGGGAAAGACCCTGCGGAGGCCACACCCTGCCCAGTTTTAGAGGGAGGTACTGCGTGGCAAATACACCATGAGGGTTGTGAAGCCGGACGTGGGATATGGCGCGGTGGTAGGTCCAGCCTAATGGGGGGGGACTCTTCAAGCATGCCGGCTGGGTTGGTTGTGCCGCTTCACGAGTTCTACCGGCTCGGACCTGACAAAACACAGGACGAGACCGACTCAACCCTCAGATTGTAAAACCTGGCAAAGGTAGTGGGTGTTTCCAAGCCCGCTGCTCTGCAGATGTCTGGTAGGGAGGTGCCATGGCTCAGTGCCCACAAGGATGCCACACTTCCAATAGAGTATGCTCGAACCCGCAAGGGGGCGGGCATGGCCTGGGTGTGATAGGCTAAGACAATAGCATCAACGACTCAGTGGGCTAACCTCTGTTTGGAGACGCCGTTCCCTTTCCATCGTCTGCCAAAGCAGACAAAGAGCTGCACAGAACATCTAAAGCTCTGCGTGCAGTCAAAATAGGTATGCAAAGCACACACCGGACACAGCAATGAAAGGGCAATGAACGCATACTTGCAGGTTCACGACCTGGTGCCTGAAAGGGGTCATAGGAACCTTGGGCACGTTGCCCGGTCGGGATCTCAGGATAACGCGAGATAGCATCTTTGAAGAGCAGTGTGGAGATCTCTGCTCGTAAGGCACTGGTTTGTTGGCCGCGCACAAGAGTAGAGCGAATACCGCTGAAAAGAGGTGGAAGCCGGGCGAACTGAATCGTGTAACCAAGTCGGATGGTCCTGGCCAACCAGCGCGATAGATTGGGAAGTAAGCATCCAAACTCAGGCACTAATGGGATGATCGTTTTTGATGTACTGGGCCCTCCACGACCACGTCAGCTTGCCATGTACCTCCGGGAAGAATGGTTCGGGGTGGGGAGGACGGGGAGGTTCCAGTCCAAGCCCACGCTCACGGCAGCCCGGGAAAGCATGTTGGCCATCTGCGCGTCCGCCTCCGACTGGGCAGGCTGGCCCGAAGGCTGCAGCCCTGTCGAGTCTTCCGCATCAGATGCCTGGACGCTCTCCGATGCAGCGGTGATGTCATCATCCAAGCCTGGGGGCAATGCTTCTCGCTGGTAGAGGTGAGTGGAACAGGAGTGAAACTCAGCTGCTTGCTGCACAACCATTCGGCTCCAAAGAAAAATTATGACAGGCATTCGCTGCTCCACTTCCCTTTATACCTGTATGTCCGGGGCGGGGCATGCAAATTCTGTCTGCCAACTTGACATTGGCCTTTTCTCAGGTTCAGAGGTACGATTCAGCGTCCAGGGAAGATGCCTTGTGTCACTTCATTCGACACAATGTCGAGTGAGTGACAGAAGGGGAACCATAGTTTTAAAACCCATACTTGTTTCATAGATTAACTATAGTGTTACTACAGTAAAACTGTAACCATGGATTTTTTATTTTTTTGGCAGAATAATAATGATTGTGTATTACCATAGTTTTGATTTTGCTGTTTTATTACTATAGTTTGACTATGAATATCATGGTTAAAATATGGTTTCTGTAGCCAAACCATGGTAAATTTTTGGTTATTCTTTTACTACAGAGAACACATTTGAACTGTAGTTACTGTAGTAAAACCATTGTTCATTTTTATAAACAATGGATTGCGAGGGAACAAAAAAATGTCTTTCTGTTAGATCAATAGGGATAACTGCAGAATATTTCACAAACATAACTTGAAGCACAAAAAGAAATATAAAGTCTTGATGCCAATGAGTTGATAAACATGACATCCAGTCAAAAGACCACCTGCTTATTCATAAAGAAATAATGCTCAGCAGGTTTGGAGACATGTTCTTTGTGGTCCTTTGAGCAGAGTTTCCAACCACAACTCCTCCAAGTCTTTTCCAGGCAGAGTCCAAACTCCTGTTCCTCTGATCTTCATCTAACATTTGCCTGCTCTGAAAAATCTGCACATCAAATAAATATCTGGCGGGGTCATTTTACCTTTGGAAACAGTCTATCAGATCATGGAAGAGAGGAATTTGAGTGAGTAGACACATGAAAGACCATAATCTCCAATGCAGATTGTCAAAGATCTTTCTGTAGCCTATGCAGCTTCAAAATATCTTCCTGGAAGAAGCATCCAGAAGCTTTCAACACTCTTTGTCTCTCTTTTGATGAAGGTTCTGCTGTTCATGCTGTGTAACTCATAACTAGTATGACAACTAGTCTTATGTTATAAAGCACAGAGGACAGAAAGCAAAGTAAGGTAAAGTAATCAAAAGTAAGGGAAGAGACTATCTAGACAGCATTATTTGGGATCATAGGCACTCTCCAGATGCAAAAGCTCTTACACAAGGAAAGCTGCAACATTGTGCTGCCTTCTAAAATAAGATTATCCTGATTCTAAGACAGCATCGCATTTATCCTTCGCAGACAAGGCAATTCCAGAAGGCACTGTTCATGAAAGCTCCCACTTAAGATGGATGAGTCAATGGAATTGTAGATTACAAATTAATATTTCGAATTTCAAACTAGAATTAAAAATGGACTAATTGACCCAATAATGTTTGCTATTAATTTATTAATTGCTATTTAGAATGGTATTACACTGTTAGCTTAGCAACATGCTAACATCAGTGCCTGACAATTGCTTTCAGCTGTCTTGTTCTATCAGGAAGACTTGCAGACTTGAGTGACATTTAAGATGACATTTATTTGATGAGTATAAAAAGTAATGTCTCTCTTTGGCATAGGCCCAGTCTGGCCATCCAAAGAAGTTGTACTCGGAACCGTCATATCCTGCCGTGGATAGCAGGCAGGGGCGAGGAGCCTACTCCCGTGCAGGATGTGACTCAACTGGTGGTGGTGTTGTGGTGGAGGTTGCCGTGTTAGCACACTGAAACAGCAATGTGATTGTGAGCAGACTTATAATGCAACGGCTTACATGTGATTGGCTGGGAATTACCCAGCTAATGGTGTGATAATGTACAGCTGCTAGTCTTCCCGCTAGAACTACGCTGTGCTTACATTTCCAGAAGTGTTTTTCCATTCATTTCCTTTCATTAGTCATTCACAAGTGTGTTCTAAGCCAAAAACAAAACCAACCAGCTCAGAGGTGAATCACATTACAAACTTTGATTTAAAAAAAAAAAAAAACAAGTATTTACAGTAAAAACTACAATGTGGTACAAGAGGTACAAGATTGTGTACTTGACGTCTTTCATGAAAGAATTAACTACAATCTTATGAAGCATTGTAAATGCTGTAAAACTATTGATTAAAGTTGTTTATTGTATAGAAACTCAATTTCAAGTTTATTTACAAATCATTTACAACACTGACAGATTTGTGGCTGAAATGAGAGAATATCAAAATGTCCAGACATAAACAATCTTCTCAGCGCTTCACAATCAGACTCTTTGAGAGAGTGACTAGACAAAAAGCCACTGAGAAAGGCCAACATTAAGTCACTTTGGAGTGAAAAACTTGAAACCATTAGGAAGATCATGTTCTGGACTGATGGGCAGAAGTTGTTTGTCATAAAAGTGCTATGTTTGACGCAAACAAAATATGACCCACCACACAGGTAACACCATCCCTACCATCATGTTACCATCAGGAGCATAATGGATGGAACCAAATACAGCCAATCTCTCGTTGAGAGATGCATTTAGATTAAAGATCATTTTAAGCAGGACAATCAGCCAAAGCAGATTGTGTTTGAAACAACCCATAAACTAGACTTCTATTACAAGTCCTGTCCTGTTCAGCTCTCCACTGAGTTTTTCATTCTGATTTTGCTAAATTAACTTATTTACTGAATGTAACAAGTATATGACAACAAAGCAGTTTTAGTCAGGATGTTAAAAAACAATGTAGTATTTAATCATAAGAAAGACAACTGATGCTTTTCACATGTTGTAGATGTAAAATGTAATACACTGTCAGTGCAAACACTGCAAACAGATGATGCATTTAACAGAAAGAAAAATACGATGAATCACAGTACGTAAATATGGTTTGATAAACAATGTGGCACAAAACATGAGTACGTTAGGTGAGGAAGCGCATGTCTGTCAGGACGCGTTTTCTTAAAGGTCTTCATGAGGATACAATAATGGCCTGATATCATCCACTACCGAGAGAGAAAGAGAGAGAGAGAGAGAGAGAGAGAGAGAGAGAGAGAGAGAGAGAGAGAGAGAGAGAGAAATTAAACAGGGTTTTCAGATGATTCAGATTTGATTAAATATATTCTAACAACAAGCTGGGAAGTTTAAAACCAGGGACGTGTCTATTTAATCATTTATCAATATATTGATTGTTTCTTTCACAATGTTGTATCAATACTTTAGATATCAATATATTGTTATTTATTTATGTGTACACTCGGATTCAGATTATGAAGCAGAAGGTTGTCGAAATAAGCGCTAATTATGAAAGAGGCATTCACACCTGTGACACATCGATGTGCATTTAATTATTATTATTTTTTCTGTATTCTGCCCATTGACTAATCCTCTTATCTGTCTGCCATAGTAACACACATTTCACCCAATATCCATCTGTGCAGTAGCATCGAACGCAAAGTATTACAAAGTAATAATCTCATTAAATGATGTGGATTATTTTCACAAATTCCATCATAAAATACAATAAGAGTATAACTGATGTATACTATGGCCAAGGTTAGCATGCTAGCATTAGCACATGAATGCATTATGTAAACATAACAAATTACGCATCATTACTGCATATATCTTTCAATTAACATCGAGTGGTTATAGCAGCTTCTTTTACAAAACTCATGTGGATTTCATTCATAGAATGAGACAGAAAGCATGATATTTATTGAATATGCATATCTGATAAAGTATACAGACAAAAAACCTATAAAAATACCAGCAATCAGTAGGAAAATATAGACAACCCGTATCTTTTCTAAATCGTCTGTTTATTCACGACATCTCTCATCAGCCTAAAAGTTATTATGCTTGAAACATAAGAGTTTTTATGGATATCCTTACTGAAGGCACTGAGTGAAGCAGAATTCTTATCGTACGAACAATCCAGGAGTAAATTGCGTCGTCTTCTGCCCATAAGCACAGCGGATAACATGCATCCGATTTGCACCAAAATCAATGCGTAAAGAATGTTCAAAATGCATGTGGCTGCAAGGTTTTCCATGTTGTTGTGCCTGGTGTGTGAGTTTCGATGATGAGAAGCTTGTTAGATGACTTCTTCAATTTGCTAATATGATGCAAAAGGTCAACCGTAAACCGTCTACATCACTTCTTCAGCTGACGTCATTCCTACAGCTAATTGATAACGCATGGTATTATGTATACTTGCACAGAGAGATGAAGACTGTAGCGTGACTGCCACGGTAGCTTTATTATTTTATGGGGGCTAGTGGTAGCTTAGTTGTTAAGGCTCTGGGTTACTGACCGAATTGGTCAGGGGTTCAAGCCCCAGTACTGTCAAGATACCACTGTTGGGCCCTTGAGCAATGCCCTTGACCCTATCTGCTCCAGGCGTGCTGTTTCATAGCTGGCCCTGCGCTCTGACCCCAGCTTAGTTGGGATATGTGAAAAAAGTGCATTTCATTGGCTCTGTACCTGTACTCTGCACAATGACAATAAAGATGAATCTTAATCTTATTATAACTGGCCATGTAAAAATACTCTGTGAGGCACCATGAAGCGAAATACGCGAGAGATTGAAACTAATCCGGCAGATTCACTATATTTTGCAGATTTGCTGGATGTGTCTCTCACATTTGCCTAAGACTCAAATAAATTCAGTTAGGGTATCATTACATTTATATTCAAATGTTTTTGGTATTTGATATGTGGCATTGCATTGAAATGCTCTTGTCATTGTTTTTGTGTGGCTTCTTTACAACGTTGTGGCTACACAAAAGCAACTGCGGAAATGGACATTGTACTCCAAACTCGGAAATGGCTGGGAGACACCGGAGTGGCACTTTCACTTGTCTTGTTTGTGCACTTAAAGATGTCATGTATTGGCTCTTTCTGACAGAGGTATGTGTTCATGCATGTGAGCTTACTGTATGCATTTTAAAACATCAGGATACATACACAAGCAATACACTGAGTATTAATGTGTAGATCCAATAGTGTGTGAGCAGGTGCTTACCTCCTGATGCGGCAAGCGTTCAGTTCCTCCTGTAAGACAGACACTCTCTTCTGGAGGAAGTTCACCTACACATAAACACACAAAGTACAGGTCTATAGACGTATGAGAGGACTCGGGTGTATAAAGTGTGATGACAGACACAGAACTCATCTGTTCAGAAAATATATTTTGTAGATGGCATGTTGGTCATTTAAGGAACCGGTTACACTGTGACCTTACCAGCTGCAATGTCATAACACAACAAGAGACAGAACATTGTATTGTTCGCTTGGTTTTTAGTCTTATTGGTCAAATTCCTTCTCCTCATAACTGTATATTAATCATAAAAATTGTATTTATTTTACTTGAATGGTTATACAGTATAAGTATATAATCTATTTTGATCTTTGAAATAATCAAGTTTTTTGTACTATGAACATATACTTTATAACTTTCAAATTCAAAACATCCTTCTAAGCCCAACAAGAACATTTACTGAAACTTAACTGCAAAAAAAAGGGTCATTCTGAACTTCATGAATTAACACAGACATTGACATATGGCCGAGTCAACGGCACCAAACTTGACTAACCTTATAAGTAGACCTCAGGGGGAAAAATGTTATGTTTAATATCACGCCTTTAACTTTTGGGTCCTTTAGCCTTGTATTTTGGCACAACGCATAATTTCAATTAATTTAAACCAACTGATCTCAGTTCTATCAGTAAGGGGTTACATTTTTGATACACAATCGATTTATCATGAAACAGCACACTGTTAAACACAATGACCACATTCGTGGACAGTATGCTCTGTTTCAGCTATATTCACTAAACATTATCACACTGCGAATCAATTAATTCATCCAAAAACTGGAAAAATGTTGCTTTCAGAGGCTGTATATGGAGTTAGGATGAAAATAAAATGCATTTCAAATTGTTCTGAGACTGTAACGTATGTAGCTGCTGGCAAAGGCAATGACGATGATATGAAGAACCCAAAGAACCATGAATTCCAAAATCCCTAACTATAAACTTGAACAAACATTAAACATGAACTTAACATAAACTTGACTAAACCGGAGCTTGACTTAAACATGGACTACACTCACATCCATCAATACACAACCAGAAACAATGGCAAACAAGAGGGCTTAAATACAAGGACATGGGGGAAACATAGCAAATGGAAAACCAAAACCAATGACAAACTAGAACTGATAACAAGGTAATTAAACAATGAACCATTTAAAACAAGCCACATAAGCATTGTGGGAAACAGGAAATACACATGACAAGGAAACAAGACATGAAATGAACTTTTCAAAATAAGAGACATGGAAAACGGGAACTTAACTTTACAAAATAAAAGACATAAAAAACAGGTATCAACAGCATAAACATGACAGAGACCAGTGCAGACGGACAGCACACTGGAGGTTAAGTCATTTACTAAATAGGGAGTAAGGGAGCATCCTATAGCTCTCAATGCAGCTATTTGCATTCAATCCAAACTTCTTATGTAAAGTTCGGTTTCAGGCTGCAGATGATGTTTGGATCACTCAACATGTTTGGCAGACATATGACAATGATAATTAATACATAGATTCAGAATTTATAAATTATAATTTTATTTGAACATGGTTGGCAGTGATTGGATGATGCTGAACATTACTTTGAATCAGAATTATTTATGCTGATTTCTGATGTAATGTCTGTAACATCACAAAAACATGAATAATCAACATTCCTGCATACATAATAAACAATTTGATTAAAAAAAATCTGACTTTCTATAGCTTGGTATTATTCACCATTTCACAACTTGGTGAAACATTTTTTTTTTTTCATGTTTATTAGGGGCTACTAGTTACAAATCAAAAAGGGGAATGGAAAATACACACAGCAGTCACGCAGGGGTCTCAGGAGGTTAAATATATTAAGGTGAACAAATATTGTACATGTTGATAGTATGTAGTAGTTATATGACTTGTATAAATATAGGCTGTTATACTATGCTATATACACTGGTGGCCTGATCACAAAGTATAGTCAGAACATCACTGATGTAAAAAACAGCAACATCACTATTTGAAAAAAGTCATTTTTGATCAAATCTAGACAGCAGCATCACTCCAACACCTTATCCTTGAGTAATCATGCTAAATTGATCATTTGATACTAGAAAATCACTTGCCATTATATCAAACACAACTGAAAGCTATTTAGTTCATTAACTGAAGCTTAACAGTCTTTGTGTTTGTTTTTGAGTTGCCACAGTATGCAATAGCATGAATAACAAGACTGGCATGTCTTAAGGTCAATATTAGGACAAAAATGGCAAAAAAAAAAAAAGAAACAGCTTTCTCTAGAAACTCATCAGTCAATCATTGTTTTGAGGAATGGAGGCTATACAATGCTTGAAATTGCTATAAACTGAAGATTTCATAGAAAGGTGTACACTACAGTCATCAAAGACAAATACAACTGACTCTAACAAGGACAGAAAGAGATGTGGAAGATCAGATGTACAACTAAACAAGAGGATAAGTACATCAGAGTCTCTAGTTTGAGAAATAGACGCCTCACATGTCCTCCGCTGACAGCTTCATTGAATTCTACACGCTCAACACCAGTTTCATGTACAACAGTAAAGAGAAGACTCAGGGATGCAGGCCTTATGAGAAGAACTGCAAAGAAAAAGCCACTTTTGAAACAGAAAAACTAAAAGAAAATGTTACAGTGGGCAAAGAAACAGACATTGGACAAGAGATAATTGGAAAAGAGTGTTATGGATCTTAACCCCATTGATCTTTTGTGGGATCAGTTAGACTGTAAGGTGTGTGAGAAGTGCCCGACAAGACAGTCACATCTATGACAAGTGCTACAGGAAGTGAGGGGTGAAATGTCACCTGAGTATCTGGACAAACTGGCAGCTAGAATAACAAGGATCTGCAAAGCTGTCATTGCTGCATGTGGAGGATTTAAGAAAGTAGTTTAAGAAGTTCTGAACATTTATTTCAAATTGTAATAGTATTTTACATGATTAATGTCCTGACTATACATTGTGATCAGTTGAATGCCACTTTGTTGATTAAAAGTATACATTTCTTTCCATAAGAGCAAAATCTGTACATTTGTCAATTTTGGCTGCCAGTGTAGTCTGGAAGTTACACAGAGTAAATGTGGAATATGCTGGCTTTTTCAGTTTTGTATTTTAAGTCTGAAAAGAATGTACATTGTTCTACAACTGTTTTCCTGGCAACAAAGATACACAGAGAAAACCTCAAAGAAACTCTTATGTTACCATCCTTGCAAATGTACACCTCTGTCTCTGAAAAGAATGACTATGGCTAGATTCCTAAACAGCCACTGGTTTTGTTCAAATAATGCACTGCAATGTGCAGTGCTTGAAATATTCAAGGACATCGAAGGCCACGCTGGTCACCAATTACAGCGTATAAACATATCAGATCACAGAGTTGTTTCTGCGATTCCAAAAGTCTTTAGTCAGAGCTATTGAGAGGCGTGCGCCGGGGTCTTTGTACTGTGATCTCCAAATGTTGTTTGAGGGGCCCCAGACCATGCCTGACAAAAAGGCCTATTGTTTAGATTTGAAATGTTTTACAAAAATGCTCTCGCCACATTTAGAACAAGGCCGACTGTAACTAATAATGCCCCGGCTAGATCCCTTGAAGCTTATGTTAATGTGGTTGGTTGGTATAATTGCACATAAGGAGATGAACTGGACTGCAGACTTTAAAGGCTCGTGGCCAAATTAGATCCATGTCTATGGAAGGACTTGCAGCACCCTCCCCCACAAGAGAAATCAAATAAACAAGAGGCACTTGAGTTCAAAGCCATGAGCTTTGACTGATCGCCATTATAAGCTGATGCTGTGATCACATGCAAATATAAAGGCACTGAAGTTACTGATCAAATGAAATTCATACAAGAGGCTAATCTTGGGCTGGAAAACTTAAGCGGGGTGTGTAGGACTAAACTGTGGTGTAAAAACATTTAGTATATCAGCACACTAGTTGAAGTGCAAAACTTTGTGGAAAGAACTGATGAGAGTGGTTTCTGAAGCTATGAAATACATGCCAGAAACAATCAAATGCCCTGAGATTTAGAAAGGAACATTCATTAATTCTGTAATCTTGAAACAGATACATTTTCATTTATTCTTGGAGCGCATGCTTTCTTATCAAAGCAACAGAGCAACTGAAATAGGCCTCAATCACAAAGAGGAAACTACTCTCAAAAGCACATAGTCTTTTGATAAGTCCAAGAAAAATCTTAAATGTCTATGTTTAGAACCCTAATTGTAAATTTTAAAAACCTTGTAGAACAGCAGTTCATTTCGGTAATATTTATTATAAGGGTCCATGATAATGCATTAGTTAAGTATGAATAAGATCGTAATTCATAATTAACTGAATGTAGAGTAAGGCTATCTTAGCCATAATTTACAACTTATTAAATGTCTTTTATTGTGTATAATGTCATTAATTAAAAATTTTAGAGATCATATATCAAGTTTCCTAAACAATATTAAGCCAGTAAAAAAGGTTAATTAGTATTGGCTTTACAAATCTGTTACTAGTAAATCAGTTACAGCTTGTTCTAAATACTGTAATCACCTAATAAATGTCAAACAAATTAAAAACTTGTGTTAGCGAATATTTCAGAACAAGGAGTCAAAATGTCTTTAAGATTTTAGCAATTATTTTGTAACAATTTAGTAAAACCAATAATAGTCTTAAAATAATTCAGTAAACCTAAAATCTATCTTATAAGTGCAAAATAAATAAATAAAAATGTAAACAATAACTTGAATAGGTTAAACTTTCACTTTAGAACAGGGGGTCCACCTGAATTTCATATACTTAATTTTCACAAGTCTATAATTTGAACGCAAGTCAAGTCTAAATCAAGTCAATTTGTGATTTAAGTTTCGTGTTAATTTAGTGCAATCAATTATATATATATATCGCATTACAAAAATCTACACAATTAATCACATCATGTTAATAAGGAATTTTCCTACCAACAGAGCCACATGCATATTTTGGCGATCCTCAATCAGTTGAGCATGTAACAGCGAGCAGTGGGAATAATCGAACACGATCTTGTAAACTGTCCTCTCTTTCTCTCACATCTAAAAAGTCTGATTCATTCTCATGAACTTGTTTGTATGAATGGTTCACCTAAATGAACAGATTTAAAAATGATTCACAGATTCAAGTCCCTGGACCCTGTGCAGTATCATTATCAATAGTGTGCAGTATCTTCTTTTTTACAGCCAAACATTTAGTTAAATTCATGTTCATTACTATGTTTTTGTTATGTATTTTCTTTTGTTATATTTTGAGTAAATTAACCTGTTCTTCAGTCAAAAGCCTGAAAAATGTAGCTCTGATTAAAATACAAATGATATTATGGGATAGTTAGATATTTTGAAAGGTAATGCCTTCAAATGAGAGTTCCAATGTAGTTATCTACTTTTTGTTAGTAAATTGAAGTGTAGCAAACTAGTTTATCAAAAGAGCGCTTGACTGTAGTTGAGTAATTTGTAGATTTGGAAACTACAGTTTATAAAGTATCTTCCCCAGCACTGGTTGTGTCAAGACGTGAGTTTCCATCTCTGGTTTGTGATTGTGCTAATCTTGGGTTTTTGTGCTTGTATAGAACTTTTGCTATGTCCAGATGTGTCTGTGTTGGAATGTCTATCTGACCTAGCTTATAAAGGCAAACACAAACAGTCAACCATATGTTTGTGTCCATTGGTTCTTCTTGAGTTGTGTGTGTTTGATCACCCATGACTTGAGTGAGGTGATTATGTCCTCCAGCTCCTGTTGCAGCTCTGTAGGCATCAGCCCTCTGATCTTCAGCTCATACTCCTGACAGACAAACTACATACACTGCCATTCAAAAGTTTGGGGTCACTTGACTGAAATGTTTCTCATGATCTTAAAAATCGTTTGATCTGAAGGTGTATGCTTAAATGTTTGAAATTTGTTTTGTAGACAAAAATATAATTGTGCCACCATATTAATTTATTTCATTATAAAACTAACTAACATTATACAAAGTTTTTGGATGACTTGGACTGAATAATAAAGAAAAGCAGCCAATAATTCCCCAACATAGATGGAACTCCTTCAATACAGTTTAAAAAGCATCTCAGGGTGATTCCTCAAGAAGTTGCTTGAGAAAATGTCAAGAGTACATGTCTGCAAATTCTAGACAAAGATGCTAAAATATACCACTGTTTTGATTTATTTTGGATTTTGTTTAGTCACAACATAATTCCCATAGTTCCATTTATGTTATTTCACAGTTTTAATTACTATTATTCTAAAATGTATAGAAAATTATAAAAAAAAGAATGAGTAAATGACCCCAAACTTTAGAACGGCAGTGTAGATAAGAGAGAGATAAATGCTCAGTACTCGTGCCTCTATCGGGCAATCAAACGCTGTAGTTAGCCCACAGTAAACTAGAGCTGCGACAAAAGTACAGTGGACACAGGAAGCCTCTCTAGCCCCAAATGACACACTACAAACCATACACTGAACATAAGACTTGCATTTGGTTAGGAATTTCCCCCTCTACACAAACTCTACTAGGAAGTCACTTCTGTCATCAAACTGAGGAAGGAACAAGACATGCCGCACTGAGGATACAGGGAGGTCACGGCTAGAGAAGTACGGACACTTTCAGAGTAAAGAGAAAACTATTCTGTCAAAGTTTTATTCATCAAATAGATGCCATCATTTCCATGCAACATTAGTGTAAGAGACATGTAGAATACACAATCTGTAGAAAAGATATTGAGAATTTGGACAAATTAGGATTCAAAACTCAAAAATGCATGTTTTTGCCATTCCCTGTCACTCACTATGGGTCACCACTGCCAGATACCAAAAAATAAGGTTAAATATTTGTTATAAATATTGATAAATATGTTATTCACATCATTGAATGGATGAATTGAGATGTCATGATGGTTCCATGTACTGAATTGTTGCCGATCAGAAAAACACGTGGTTGTGTACACTCTTCATGACAATATAAGAATACTTTGCATATCACACATGTATTAAATGCAGTAGTCATGTATGCTGCACACAGTATGCACTATATTTGAAGAAGGATACACTTATCTGCCAGCAGAACAGTACGTTCTTTTAAGTATGCATGCAAGTAGTATGAATAGATATTGGACATACTTCATCTGGGGATGTTGTCATCGTCTTGTGACTCGAACATATGCCGTAATAACAACTACCGTGAAAACAGTTTGATCTGTTTTGGTTTTAAACCATTTTTCCTTGTGCTTAAATGGTGCTTTTCTTAGAATACAGTATATAGCACTTACAGTTGAGAAGAGTCACTACCGTTCCATTAAATCCAGCGTTTTGAACATGATGTCAGGATTATGGGATAGTTAAGTGTCCAGTTGATCTGCAGTTCAGAATCTCACTGAGAATATTAGGACATTCATGTATTTCTCTCTTACTATTTCATGAATACTGTGTGTTCTGACATACTACTCCATTGGCATACTGGTTTGGCATACTATATAATAGAGAAGTATGGATATTTGGACACAGCATTGGTTTTTCTGGTGTTGCTTGTTGCTAATAGGACCAACTTAAATTTTTATAAATTAAAAATCAAATACAAAACCATTTCTTTATAATTTGTGTAATGGAGTTGACATGTCATGTTTGAAAATATACACAGAACTACTAATAAATATAAAAACCTATAAAACACATCAGAGCTTTTGACTTAACTGACCTCATAGCAGGTGAAATATGGAAAGAAAAGCCTCTGACTATGATTTAGCCTTTTAGTCAACACTAAAATGACTTTACTGTTATTCTAAAATGTGAAGAAAAAATAATAATAATAAAGAATGAGTAAGTGACCCCAAACGTTTGAATGTCAGTGTACATTATACATAATAAACTAAAGCAATGTCATTTGTGTTCCTGATTAAAACAATGCCAAATCCAAATATGATATAATGCCCAGATCTTAAAAAAGGTGACGCTTTTTTTGTCATGCTGGAGAACGTTCCGAGTTGTGGTCTGCGTTGATGCAACACATTTTTTCCATCATAGGTTCAACGCAGATTTAAGATGTCCACCATCTTAAATTAAAAGTGCTTTTAAATATTCGCCTTTTTTGAGTAGAGGCGCGACAAGAAAGATGATTGCCTTTCCTAAAATAATTTTCCTGTTGTGGATTGAACTGATTGTTCTGGCTTTCTGTAATTAATCTTTTGGGGTATAATGAAAGGATTGGAAGCCACTTCAAAGAGGAAGAGTGTACATTATCTGAGCACAGTGCTCTGGTCTTTTTTTGGCCCACATTGTGCTGTAGACTAGGCCTTTGCCACTTAGCCAATTTTTTACCCACTCTCACTGCACCCCTCTTCATTTCACTTACGCTAATGCTGTTGACCTGATTCATTAATTTTTGAGAAATAGAAAACTTCTAAAACAAATGATTAAAGGGATAGTTAACTGAAAAAAATAAAATGAAAAAGAAATTCTGTCGTCTCACCAATCATGTTCTAAATTCTGTTTACTCACCCTAATGTTTGGTCCAACCCTGCATTATTTTCTTTCTTCAGTGGAACAAAAAAGGAGATGTTAGCATCAGTTATCATTCATATTCATTGTGTGATAAAAAGATGCAATGAAAGTAAATGGGGACTTTGGCTTTCAGTCCCTAACATTCTGCCTAACATATTATGTATTCCACAGAAGAAAAAAAGAATATCATTTTTTTTATTTATATAGAATAAATGATAGAATAAAGTTGAAATATAAAATAAAGATTTATTTAAGCACTGAAAAGTGAAGAAAACATAGGAGAATAGATGAAGTACTACACTGAATAAGTTAAAGCGTGAACTTAAAAATGTTACGTTAATTCTTCATTTGTACTGAATTCAAAGAGGTAAAAATAATTACTCTAGCTCACAAGGAAATATTATTCATAATTGTTTATTATCTTTACAATGCGTCATCATGTAAAAATCCTAAAATAGAAAACCTCGTCATATTTATTTACTAATTTGAGTACATTTCACAGGTAAATAAAAGAAGTAAAGTTGACTTAATTTTTAGAAACTTGTTCCCAGCATGCAAAGTGCTTGAATAATTGATGGACTTGAAAGGTTTTATTGATTGGTAGTTTATTTACTCAGTTTTTATTGTTGATTTTGTTGTTAAGTTTAGTAACTTCTTGTTCAAAATTACCCATTCATGATACTGTATTAACTAAAATGTGTAAGTTAAATTTACTCACTTTATTTAATATTATGTCATGAAGTTAGGAAGATTTTACTTAATTTATACCATTCAAATTGATTTTTATAAAATTAAGTAAATCTTACTAGTCATTTTTTTAGGTTAACAATATGAGAAATGCAAACCAAAGTAGCCTTTAGCTATTAATACTATAGTGTCTGTGTCATTCTTTCATCCGAAATCACATCTCATCAGAATAAGATGTGGTTGTGTACACCCTGTAGGGTTTGGAAGAACGTTTTTGAGCAGCAGAAATAGTTAACCTTGTGTAAATTGGCTTGTGAACATTTAGCTTTATCAGGGTACCCATTCTTTTCAAATCACAATTTTATGTGCCAAATGTGTTTTTAAGCAAGGTCATGATGTATATTGTGGTTATTAGTTGGTTATTTTTTTCTAAATTCTGAATTTTAATTAAATTGTATTATCAAAATGGTGTCTTATCAAATTTATGAATCAAAACATGAATAAAATGACAATCTAATTATTTAATTTATTTTAATTTGTCAGCATAAAATTGCATTATTTTGTAATTAAATGAAATGCTTTTATACAAAATTATACGAAATATGCACAATACGAAACAACACTTCATATGTTGTTCTGCACAAAAGAACATCACAGATGTGAGATATTGCTTTATTATTATTATTATTATTATTATTATTGAATTACATTTAAAGTAAACGTTACATTACTATACAGTAGTAATATACTGTTTGCCATTTCACACATCTAAATCAACCTTTTATTTTGTGCGTTTGTGTGATTTTGACAGTAGTTTCTCACCTCCAGACAAGCAGTTCACTACATAGCCCAGT
This sequence comes from Moxostoma hubbsi, assembly GCA_032164185.1. Lineage (NCBI taxonomy): Eukaryota > Metazoa > Chordata > Actinopteri > Cypriniformes > Catostomidae > Moxostoma > Moxostoma hubbsi. Next base: position 5,051,460 of record JAVLUX010000007.1, read on the forward strand.
TTGATTATTAAACCTCAAAAAGCTGTGAATATATTTAATAATATAAAGTCTGTATGTGCTGCACTCTTCTACTATCTACATAAACTACATAAACACGTGATTTTAATATATGAGCGGCCAGATTCACACATTCATTTTGAGGCACACAGCACATGCAGATTATGTATTCATTCAATTAAATCGCAGCAGATTGCGGTTTAATAATCACACAACATATTGTGATTTTAAAATGATTATTTGAGCATTCAAACATACATTTTCTTACGAATATGCAAAATTCTTTGACATTCTGAGTTTTACTGCTAATGCCATTTTAAATACTGGATTTGGTGATTCTATCCATGTTTTTCGAATCACAGAAATCATAGGACGCTAGAAGTAGCAGTATAAACAGACTCTGATCTTTAAATGACTACAAATTAATTCACGGGGGCTTGGGTAGTTCAGCGAGTAAAGACACCGAGTCGTGCGTTTGAATCCACGGTGTGCTGAGTGACTCCAGCCACGTCTCCTAAGCAACCAAATTGGCCCAGTTGCTAGGGAGGGTAGAGTCACATGGGGTAACCTCCTTGTGGTCGCGATTAAGTGGTTCTCACTCTCAATGGGCCACCCGGATTGAGGTGAGACACTACAATACCACGAGGACTTAGAACAAATTGGGAATTGGGCATTCCAATTTGGGGGGAAAAAGGGGAGGGGAAAAAAAAGTTAAATACTATTATCGCTGTTACAGTAGCTAAATAATAATCATAATAATAATAATTATAATAATTATAATAATGAAATATATGCAAATTAAACATTCTGAGAGGAGACTGATAACAGTGAGTAAATTTAACCCTACAAATATTAATAGAGACAATGCCTAGTGTCTATTATGTTACAGTTTTTGGTCCAGTGCCTCTTGAGATCTATCAGTAGATGCTGGACTCATAACAGCATGCTGCAATGGCCCTGGACTGCCCTCAAACCCAGAGCTTTATCTCAATAACCCTTTTCAATACACACATTCCATTCAACAGGAATAGTACACACTACAGCAGAAACAGCCCTGCGTACTGTATCGTGAGGCCTACGTGTATCATTGAAGTGGACATGATGTGAATATTTGCCTCAGAAACAGGGGGAGTGGTGTTCATATACAGCTAGATGGTTGCTTGAGAATATGAGTCCTAAAAGCCTATTATGTACAGCTTAATTTATGCAATAGGGTTCAGCGGGAGATGCCTCAAACAGTGTGTCAGGGAAAGGTGGCTCCTGGCAGCTTAGTGCTAACTCCACATATACATTAGGTAAAAGGACTGAGGTAAAAGTGGGCTGGTTGAGGGTTTATTTACAGTGCAGAACGATGTGGTGGTGAGGAAGACCACCCCTCCTCCCAATGACCAGGTGCTCTGTCTTACCACGGCTGATGTGAGGAAAACTCTACGTAGAGTCAATCCACGGAAGGCTGCTGGACCAGACAACATTCCTAGCAGTGCTCAGAGGATGTGCAGACCAACTGGCAGATGTTCTTACCGACATCTTCAACATCTCTTTGAGCAGCACCGTCGTTCCAACTTGCTTCCAACTCTGTTCTGTGCTTCAAACCTAGCGTAGAAGTCATTCAGTGCATCTGGAAGGGAGGCATCTATACATCGTCAATGCACTTGCTGATATAGCTGGTCACTGATGCTGTGTATTCCTCTAAATGCTGCTGTTAATGCATTTGGCAAGAGTGTAGAGGAGCCTTTGACAGTTGAAAACTCTCCTCTGGCAAAAGTGTTAAGTGTAAGAAGACCTTGTAAAAGCATTATCTTCATTTAAAAAGGCACATCTTTGAGAAGAGCACTGATTTATACATATTTTTAAAGGGGTCTAAAAATGGAGAATCAAAATGTAATTGCTATTTAGACATATAAGATGTAACTGTACTATAAAAACATACTAACAATTTCAGAACTCAAAACATCCTCACCAGTCTAAAAAGAAAATTTACAATTGCCACCCTCCTGAAATGTCTCGTTTTGAAATCTGTCTGTTTGTGACATCACGAAACATAGCTCATTTGTATTTACACATCCCACAATATGCATCATCACACCCATGGCCCTGCCCACTGGTGCACAGTTTCAGAGAGCAGGCCTTGTGTGGCTAGCTATTCCTGAACACCAAAAGGGATCATCTGGACTTTTTTAAATTATTTATTTTATAAACATGAACTACATAGACTCTTTGACCATTGCCATGTATCTTGCTGCTTTTAAAATACGCAGTGTTAAGTTACAACTCTGAAAGGAAGAAGCAATTCTCTTTTATTCAGCTGCTGCATCTTGATGTTTTTTAGCACAAACATGTAATGGACGCGTTCTTTTGCCCATCTGCGCTTTTTTTAATTGTTGTGTATGTAAAAATGCACTAGATTGCTCATTTCAGTGTGGATTGCTTGTGAACCAGGCATAATAAGATTCAAGCTTTGCAAATAAACTGGGACAGTTAAAAACTTTTGGACCAGAAGAAAACAAAAAACAAATTAAAAACATAAGTTACATTCATGAATATTTTGAATATTAAATGTCATGATTGTTTAATAGTTTATGGTGCTGAGTGTTAACAGTTGTGCTTGAGATGAACAGTTTAATATATTCAGATACAGTGTGTTATGTGTAAACTCTGAAATTCAGTTTTATAATGTTGTGGTGCTTGATCATTCTCTTCTGATTGAGTTTCAAATATGGCTGAATTTGAGGGGCTAAATAATGTTAGACAATCATAACAGTGGGCGTTTACGTTGAAGTTTTAAGGAGGCGCCAAAGGTCAAAACTAAAATGTTTCAGGCAAAGGGCCAGAGACAGGGTGGAAAGTGGTCATTACTAAATTGTGACTGTTTCAGTGCATTTTTTAAATAACATTACCATTGGACCTTAGGGAAGATAATAAAATGATTAAAAATAGCATTTCACTTGACCCCTTTAAACTGAACTGTTAAAAGTCTCCTACTTAAAATAAAACATATACAAGGGTTTCTGTAAAGATCATGAGTTGGACATCCACCACGCATTGAACATTGACTGTACCATCAGCAACAAAAAGATACTTAGCATTATTAGCTATAGGAAACATCTTGTTACAGATTCTACACAGCTCTTCTTTGTTTTATGGGTGAAGATGATCCACTTTCATTACATGGAAAGAACAGCTTGGACATTCTGCAAAACATCTCCTTTTGTGTTCAACACAAGACAGACGGGTTTGAAACACTTTACATTTTCTTCTATTCACTAATGAAAAGGATGTAAAAGCTTCTAGATTTCAGAGCTGAACAATATGACTAGGGGACGATTGACTGTCTTTGCCGTTTCTTATTATAAACTGTTCTCTTTTCGGAAGACTGAGCAGCAGTCTCATTCCGCACCATCTCCTCACTTAAATTGACACTATTTCATATATATATATATATATATAGTCTTTAGATTGCGGTTGCGTTTGACTTTGTGCAGTGCGGGATGTGTCACACGTCAGGGTGTTTGACAGCTGCCAGCTAAAAGCAACAAGAGCTCGGCACTTTGGATGTTCAAATGAAGTTTGTCAGAACAACACAAGCTTGATGTATGCTAATGAAAGTGAGGAGAGGGCAAGAGTGCACATGTGTTTGTCAAAAAAACATGGTAAAGTAACAAAAACATTGTCAGATTCACAAGGGTTCATCAAAAACTAGCTACACTCACAAAGTTTTGAATTTGAGAACTGTCGGCTATGAAGTCAAGAGCACTAGTCTGAATAGCACAAAAACTGAACAAGAGTGTTTTTCAAGAGATTGGGAGTGATGTGAACAGAAATTAGAGGCTGTAGGAGGCTTTTTATGAAGGTAAGAGGCAGAAGTATGATTTATAAAGTGCCATTCGAGTGGAGTAGCACTCCAGTCACAGTAGCACCGGTGCGGTAATGGGAAGCTATTGGAAAATGACGACACTTATTCACTAGTGTGCTGCCTCTGGAGTGGAGCAGATCTCAGGTTTGGCATAATTTCTGAGGAAATACCAAGTCACATCTATTGACGCTCTCTGTGGCAAAATTATAATACTGGCTATACTGGTACATTGTGCAAGAAGTGCATTTTTGTTTACTTGGTTTAAAAGTCATCATGGAATGACATTCACAAGCCATTTTACTTCCGTGATCTAATTTATGTGTGTAATGTGAGTAGGATTATATTTTATCCATCTGGAATTAAATAAATCATGAAAAGTAGGTGTTACATACAGTAGCTTAATGGAGCCAGTTGGTTGAAGAGAAGGAGTTGAAAACTAAATGTCTAAACTTTTAGAGAAATGGAAGAAATAATGGGTGTAATGTCCTTTCAAACTAAATTTGGCCAAAAAGAAGGTGTTTTTGAGTTCATTGCAGTGGTTCAAAACACCTTGCCAGTGCAAACTTTCAGGAAAGCTTCATAACGGCTGTTAAACACAATTGGAGCATACCATCGGTGCTCCATCTACTTTGACACCAACAGAGGAAAGCTCTGGTTGATTTTTTCACATAGTTGAGGTCAGTCAACATCTCTGTGTGGAACAGTTACAGTAGAATGTTTACATGAGCATGGTTCAGCATGGCATGATTACAAAATGTTAATTTGCGCGGATTTCTCGCCCCCTTTAGCTAGCCGTGCTCAACGGTGTTGGTGGAATGGTTTTAGTGCGTGGTGACTCATGATTGTCAATTTGCCAATGCCAAGGTAACTCTTCTAGGTAGTTGACAAAATTTGCTATGGTGAAGCTAATCAAATTTCAGTCATGCTAACTCGCGGAAAGATTTAACATGTGAATATGGCAATGACATATTGATAGGATATAGGTCTTTAACTAGAAGATTATTTAACTAGTGACTTAAACTAGCTATGTGTGGATTTATTAAATCTAATAGCTAAAGATAACATTGTGTGCCAGCCAGATTTGGCTAAGGCTTACCTTATTAAGGTGCACTCCTATGTGTCATGGCCAAAGTAACCTTACCTTATAAGCTGTAGAAACTTGTAAGAAGGAACCCCCAACAAACCACCTGAGCAAATTGTGTTTTCAGAGAAAAATGTCACAGAGAAACCAGCTTAACTGCAAAATTTAGCCATTTTAGTAAAACACAAGGAGAGAGATGCAAGATGATTGGCTACCCGATAACCTTTCCGATGAAGTCAGAAAACCAATAAGCTTACACCATGCGGGACGATTGGCTTAAAATGTCACATGAGAGTGGATAACAAGTCAAAGAATCAGCTTGCCCAACATAGAGTCAAGTCAAGTCAAGTCAAGGAGTTTTTATTGTCGTTCAACCATATACAGTTAGTACAGTACACAGGGAAATGAGACAACGTTCCTCCAGGACCATGGTGCTACATAAAACAACATAGTGCAAACACAGAACCACATGAGACTACACAGACTAAATAACATACCTATATAAAGTGCACATGCAAACGTGTGCAAAAAGTAAGGGACAGTACAACAAAATAACACAAAATGAACAGGACACATTAGTGCAATAAGATTAGAGTTTCTAAAAATGATAAATGTAAACATAACATACTATGAGATAGTTTTCTATGGACATAGCAGTTATTGAGGTAGCAGCCAGGTATAAAGTGACAATAATTAAAGTGCAAAGGACACGTGTGTGTGTGTGTGTGTGTGTGCCAGTCCAGTCTCTGAGAATTGAGGAGTCTGATGCTTGGGGGAAGAAGCTGTTACACAGTCTGTCCGTGAGGGCCTGAATGCTTCGGTACCTCTTGCCAGACGGCAGGAGGGTGAAGAGTTTGTGTGAGGGGTGTGTGGGGCCATCCACAATGCTGGTTGCTTTGCGGAGTCAGTGTTTTGTGTAAATGTCTTTGATGGAGGGAAGAGAGACCCCGATGAACTTCTCAGCTGTCCTCACTATCCTCCGCAGGGCTTTGCAGACCGAAACGGTGCAAGTCCGAAACCAGGCAGTGATGCAGCTGCTCAGGATGCTCTCAATCGTCCCTCTATAGAATGTAGTGAAGATGGGGGTGGGAGATGTGCTTTTCTCAGCCTTCGCTGCTGGGCTTTCTTGGTAATAGAGCTGGTGTTGAGGGACAGGTGAGGTTCTCCACCAGGTGAACACCAAGGAATTTGGTGCTCTTGACGATCTCCACAGCGGAGCCGTCGAAGTTCAGCGGAGAGTTCAGCTTTACTCTGTAAAGTCAACAACTTACAGAAGAAGTGAGAGATCCAAGATGGTGGTGTGGTAGCATGCAGCAGCCACTCCGGATCCAAAATGGTGCTATTTTTGTTAAATAACCCGACTTTTGCAGCACACGGACATCGGAGCAAACGGTGTTCATGTCTACCATTGCCAGACACTGCTCAAATATAAGATTCATGCAAAAACCAAGCTGCATGTTGACTCGCTGGAGGCACTACGCGAATTCGCTTGCTGCGGAGACCAGGCCTCCAGTCCTCAGCATCGCCTGAGGCCGGTGGCCGGGGGAGAGGACGTCGTAAGCAGTGTGCGAGGAAGCAGAAGCGCGGCAAGAGGGTGGGGATCCATTCTAGGCTAAAAACAAACCCTAGCCAGCCGGCTATCCCGTCTATCCTGCTCTCAAATGTTTGCTCCCTGGACAATAAACTGGACTACATCCAACTCCAGCAGGTTACGCAATGTGAGTTTAGAGACTACTGCGTCTTTGTTTCACGGAGACGTGGCTCAGCGACAGAGTTCCGGATGCCGCCATTCAGCTAGACGGGCTCGCCTCGTTTCGTGCTGACAGAAATGCAGCTCTGTGCGGTAAGACTCACGGTGCTGGCTTGTGTGTTTACATCAACACGGAATGGTGCATTAACTCTATTCTAGTCTATAGCTACTGCTCATCACTGGTGGAGCTTGTGACTGTTAGATGCAGAACTTTTTATTTACCACGGAGGGGGGCAACGAGAATTTACTGCAATGAGAGAGGCAAACGCACTTGATCTTGTTAAACAAACATCCCAGGCGTATACCGGGCGGAGCCCCGCCCCCACCTTGGCTACTCAGACCACATCTCTGTTATGCTAATTCCAGCATACAGACCGCTCGTCAAATGCACAAAACCGCTGCAGAAGCAGGTGAAAACCTGGCCAGCAGGAGCCATCTCAGCTCTTCAGGACTGTTTTGAGTGTACTGACTTGGAGGAATACACAGCATCAGTGACCAGCTACATCAGCAAGTGCATTGATGATGTCACTTTCTCCAAGACCATCACCACACGCTCCAACCAGAAGCCGTGGATGACTGCGGAGGTGCACGCGCTGCTGAGGACTCAATACTCCACCTTCAGAGCAGGCGACAAGGCAGCCCTAAGAACAGCGAGGGCCAAACTGTCCCTGCCATCAGAGAGGCAAAGCGTGCACATGCCCAGAGAATCCACAGTCACTTCCAGGACAGCGGTGACACACGACGCATGTGGTAGGGCATCCAGGCCATCACCAACTACAGGACAACAACAGTTTCCTGTGACAAAGATGCCTCCATTCCAGATGTGCTGAACAACTTCTACACTCGGTTTGAAGTGCAGAACGATGTGGTGGTGAGGAAGACCACCCCTCCTCCCAATGACCAGGTGCTCTGTCTTACCACGGCTGATGTGAGGAAAACTCTACGTAGAGTCAACCCACGGAAGGCTGCTGGACCAGACAACATTCCTAGCAGTGCTCAGAGGATGTGCAGACCAACTGGCAGATGTTCTTACCGACATCTTCAACATCTCTTTGAGCAGCACCGTCGTTCCAACTTGCTTCCAGTTCTGTGCTTCAAACCTAGCGTAGAAGTCATTCAGCGCATCTGGAAGGGAGGCATCTATACATCGTCAATGCACTTGCTGATATAGCTGGTCACTGATGCTGTGTATTCCTCCAAGTTGGTAGAGTCGCCATATGTTGCAGCCTCCCTGACCATGTGAAAGTCAGTACACTTAAAACGTCTCAGGTTACTTGACTATAACCCCTGTTCCCTGATAAAAGCAGAATGAGATGCTGCACTGAGTTAGCGCTTTGGGAACAACTTTAGGTGTGACCAGCTGTGAATATGTGTGCAATACGTCAATGAAAATTGACCGGAATTTATAGCCTCTGCCGGTGACATCATTGGATGCACCTGTAGCAGGGCTATAAATAAATGCGTCACAGGTGCATCATCAGGTATTTTGTCTGAAGAGCAGTCCTGGGGTATCCCAGTGCGGCAATGAAGCGCAGCATCTCGTTCTGCTTTTATCAGGGAACAGGAGTTACACTCAAGTAAACCGAGACGTTCCCTGTCAAAAAGCTACACTTATGATGCTGCGCTGAGTTAGCGCTTTGGGAAAGAGAATACCCACGCCGCCGCACTGTGGATGTCCGGACCCGCTACGGTTGAGCAGTGTGCTCACAAGAGGTCTCAGACATGAGCTTGTGATGTTGACTCAAGGACATAAGAGCCCGGAGTGGCAGGAACATCCAAACTATAAAATCTTATGAATGTGTGCGGTGAGGACCAGCCTGCCGCATCACAAACATGCTTCAGAGGGACACCTCTAGCCAAGGCTTTAGAGGAGGCGACCCCTATGGTAGAGTGAGCCCTGATACCTAATGGCGAAGCTTGAACGCACACCTCATAGGCCAGGGCAATAGCGTACCTCACCCAATGCGACATAGTCTGTTTGGTGGTGGCCACCCCCCTGCTGTGGCCCCCATGGCAAACAAATAGTTGCCCTGACTTACGCCATTGACTAGTGTGGTGGACATAAGTCTGAAGGGCATGGACTGGACAAAATCTGTGAAGTCCTTCCTGCTCCGGTGTTGAAAACAGCGGGGAGCAGAAGGCTTCTAGAGTGAACGGATGTAAAGTTGAGAAAGGAACCATAGGCAGGTAGTCAGGGTGAGGGTGCAAAATTGCTTTAACCATTCCTGGGGCAAAATCTAAGCAGGCCTGCAAGACAGACAGAGCATGTAGATCCCCAATTCTTTTTAGAGAGGTGATTGCCATAAGAAAAACCATCTTGAGAGTCAGAAGTTTATCAGATGCTGACTCTAGAGGGTCGAAGGGGGTCTCAACCAGACCCTCAAGGACTATTGCTAAGTCCCATGAAGGGGTCCTGGTCCTAGCAGGAGGCCTCAGTCGCATAGCTCCTCGAATGAAGCGAGCAAGTAGAGGATATCTCCCCAATGGCACCCCGTCAGTCAAGGTGTGGCAAGCCGAAATGGCAGCCACATAGACCCTGAGAGTGGCGGGGCATGTGCCTGCTGACAATGTTTCCTACTGAAGCAATCTGGCAGTTAACTGGATCTGCATTATGTGCACTGCACCATCTTTCAAAGACACCCCATTTATTTGTGTAACTTCTTCTAGTAGAGGGAGCCCTAGCACTTAGAATGGTCTCGATTAACTTCAAGTGAAAACCCAGTGTCCCTCAGTTGGTACCCTTCAGGGGCCAAACATGAAGGTTCCGCAGCTCGGGCCAGGGATGAAACATTGTCCTCTGCGCTTGAGACTGAAGGTCCCTCCTGTTCCGAAATCGCCCAAGGCGAGCCGTCGAGGAGAGACATTATCTCCGAGAACCATACCCTGTTCGGCCAGCGCAGTGCTATTAGTAAGAGGCAGGACCCTTGCTGGCGAACTCTGGCCAAGACTCCTGGGAGCAGAGAAACCGGGGGGAACGCATACAGGCGCATTCTGGGCCATGTATGCGCCATCGCGTCCAGACCCAGGGGGGCTGGGTGACTCAGAGAGAAGTAGAGGGGACATTTTGCTGTCTGTTGAGAGGCGAAGAGGTCCCCTTCTGCCCTGTAAAATCTCACCCAGATTTGTTCAACTACCTCGGGGTGGAGTTTCCACTCCCCCGTCGGCATTTTCTGTTTGGACAGAAAATCTGCTCCCACATTCAGGCATCCAGGTATATAAACTACTCTGATTGACAGGAGCTTGCCCTAGGCCCAAAGGAGAATCTGCCGTGCCAGTCTGTTGAGCTGGCGTGAATGTAGACCTCCTTGATGGTTTATGTAAGAGACTACCGCTGTGTTGTTCACACGCACCACGACATGGCAGCCTCCGGAGGAAGTATTTCAGGTCCGGAAATACAGTCATCAACTCGAGAAAGTTAATGTGTTAATCGAGCTGACGACACTCCCATTCCCCTTGAACTGGACTACCACTTAAGACCGCTACCCAGCCCGTCAGGGAGGCGTCTGTCGTCTGCAACCTGCGACGGCAAGACGCACCTAGAATGGGACCCAAAGTGAGGAACCGGGGTCTGAACCACATAGAAAGGGTACGTAGCACGCGGTGCGTAACCCTTATCAGCCTAGGGGATTGGCCCTTGGGTAAGACGTTATGCCTGTGCTGTAATGCCAGTTCTTGTGACTGTGCTAGTATCAGCCAGTCGTCTATGTAATTCAGAATGCGGATACCCCGGAGTCACAAGGAGCCAATGCATCCATGCATTCCGTGAATGTGCGGGGTGATGGGCCCAGTCTTTACGAGGGGGACCACGATTCGCCATGCTTTGTTTTTGAGCCTCCCATCTAGAAGGACTGGGTGGCCCACGGCCCCCCTGAGTGCAGCGAGGAAGGAATTGCCCGAAGGCTTCCTCATGGCTTTTTTTCCTCCTGGAACCTGGTGATAACTACATTCATAGCATCACCAAATAAGCCAGAAGGCGAAACCGGGGCATCGAGAAGGAAAACTTTGTCCTTATCTCTGATGCCCGACAGGTTGAGCCATAAGTGTCTCTCCATACTGACTAAAGCGGACATAGACCGGCCAATGGCGCAAGCCATCTGCTTGGTCACGTGGAGAGACAGATCTGTGGCTCGACGAAGCTCAGAGAAAACTTCTTCGTTGATCGTGTTGCCCGCACTCAGGTCCTTCAACAGATCAGCCTGGTATGCATTTAACATTGCCATAGTGTGCAGGGCAGCACCAGCCTGACCTGCTGCCTGATAAGCCTTCCCCACAAGCGTGGAGGTGGTCCTGCACGGCTTTGTCGGGAGAGTGGGTCTCTGTAGCGATGATGCCGAGCCAGGCGAGAGATAACCTGCAAGTGTCTCTTCTACCGGCGGCATCACCGAATACCCCTGTGTCTCAGTACCTCATCTACATCAGCACCATATTCACAGCTGGTCACACCTAAAGTTTTTCCCAAAGCGCTAACTCAGCGCAGCATCATAAGTGTATCTTTTTGACAGGGAACAGTCCTGAAGAGCAGAGATGGCTCCTGCTGGCCAGGTTTTCACCTGCTTCTGGAGCGATTCTGTATGTCTGACGAGCGGTCTGTATGCTGGAATTAGCATAACAGAGATGTGGTCTGAGTAGCTGAGGTGGGGGCGGGGCTCTGCCCGGTACGTGCCTGGGATGTTTGTGTAAACAAGATCAAGCATGTTCGCCCCTCTCTTTGCAAAGTTCACATACTGATGGAATTTAGGGAGCACTGTCTTGAGATTCGCATTGTTGAAATCTCGGTCGACAATAAACAGTCGTCAGGGTGAGCGTTCTGCAGTTCGCTCATAGCCCCATACAGTTCACCGAGCACTTCCTTAGCATTAGCGCTGGGAGGAATGTAAACGCCAGTTATAATAACAGAGGTGAATTCCCATGGTAAATAAAAAGATCTGCATCTAACAGTCACAAGCTCCACCAGCGATGAGCAGTAACTAGAGACTAGCATAGAGTTCTTGCACCATTCCGTGTTGATGTAAACACACAAGCCACCACAGCGAGTCTTAACGCACAGAGCTGTCGGCATGAAATGTGGTGAGCCCGTCTAGCTGAATGGCGGCATCTGGAACTCTGCATTGAGTTGCATGGCTGAACTTTGGTAATTTAATAAAATAAATAGTGTATGCTTGGTGTATCTTGATGGTTTAGCTAGTATAGTATTACATTTTTTTTACACACTTGTTGTACAAATATGAATGACATATTCTTTTAATTTCCAGTACCATTCCATTTCTTTCTTTCTCTTTCCTGCATAGTAGGAAGCTAAGCATGAAGAAAAACTAAAAGAAGACCTCTCGTGTATGGGTGTTTGACAGTAGATTTATAGTAAAAAAATGACCCACACTTATCATATCACTTCTGAAGATATGGATTTAACCACTGGAGTCTTATGGGTTACTTTTATGCTGCCTTTATGTGCTTTTTGGTGCTTTAAAGTTTTGGACCCTGTTGACACACATTGTATGGACCTACAGAGCTGAAATATTCTTCTAAAAATCTTTGTGTTCAACAGAAGAAAGTCATACACATCTGGGATGACATGCTGGTGAGTAAATGATGGGAGAATATTCATTTATGGGTGAACTATCCCTTTAAGGGTTCAAAACACTGTCTCTCTGGTGTTTTCAAAACATCCCTTTGCAAAAGAAGGCAAAAATGCCTCAACCAATGGCGTGAGTTTAGGGCGGGAATACTTGTTTGCCCAACCAATGGAAGAAGTGGGGAGTGTCTGGGAAACATGTTTGAAAACAGTCATTATTTTTGTAATGCCTTTGTTGTACAGAAATGACACACTTCACCTTTCAGCATTTCAAAAGCTCGACTTGACCCTCACCAATAAAGACAGGAGAATCAGTTAGATTAACACTCTTTATCAGTACACTTAGCATTCGGTGAAAACTCCTGTCCTAATATCAAAATAACACCTTGCTGCGCTTCGGGAGGAGAGCTCTCGGAGAACTCTGTCACTTATCTGTTTCCCAAGCCTTTTTGTCTGTAATCATCTCAATCGTCTGCACACCAGCGAGAAACACACTGCTGAAACACACTGCTGCCATGCCGACATTTCATGCCAAGCAGGCGTGGAGGGGCCTGGAGCAGCCGAGCGAGGAACATCTGTTTGAAGTCTAGGCTAAAAGAGTGCTGTTTTTGCATGGCGAGGATTGCATTACAAAGACATGTCTTGGAAGATAAACTGGGGCAATATCAGTGCACTGAAAAGAGTGCAGGCCTTTTTATTTCCACATACACTCACTCTCTCGCACGCACACGTACACACAGTGTTTGAGATGTGGAGTGCTGAGAAGCTTTATGAGGGGGAGCAGATGTTCTTTGCAGGCTCTGCTTCTCTTAAAGAGGTCTGGGGTGGACAATCACATTCCACAATGGAGGACTAGCACTCAGGTCTTCTTAAAATCAACATGGAATCAAAATAGACTCTATTTACTTTATTAAAGGAAAGAAACTAATTCACACTAAAATGAAAATGTTGTTATCATTTACTCACCCTTATGTTGTTCCAAACCGGTTTGCTGTTATTTGTTTCTATGGAAAACAAAAGGTGAATTTTAAAGAGTTCTTTTCCATACAATGAATGTTCAAAGTACAGTTCATACTCCTCAGGGTCATGGGAAGTGTAGTTCTTTACCAGAAATGCTGCTGAAAATACATAGACTGATGACTTCAGCAGAAGCATATTCCAATAGATTCAATCAGAGCTCACGGTAGGTCTGTCTTAAAGGTTTACAAGTTATTGTTAAAAATCAATATCTTGGGGAACAAGACTGTTGTACTCCATAACGGCACATTTTTGTCTGTTCCTTACACAAAGCAACTATATGACTAATACTATTAGAGCAAAAGTCATATGGATAACTTTTATAGTGCTTTATGTCTCTATGAGCTGTTGTTGTATGGAAAAGAGCTATGTGAAGATCCTTCAAGATTTCTACTTTTGAGTAAATTGATCATAATTGCATTACTTTTTTCTTCAACATTTGAAAGTTATTCAAAATAACTAACATGTTTTTTCAACTTTTGAGCAAATAACTTTCGTGCCAGAGCAACCTACACCTGTGCGCACTTGCACTATGTGTGGTGTATGTATGGGTGGTCTAATAGATCAATATGATTCATTTAACTCACATTTCTCTACAACAACTGTTTTCAAACTGGGGTCTGGGGACTGTAAGGTGGTCCTAGGGGGTCCATGGGGAATTTCAGAGAATTAATTTGTAATTATTTTTTTTAATTTCTGATTTCCAACGACTACAAATTAATTTCAACTGAACTGAACATGTTTTTCTTTTTGGTTTATACACCTAACATTCCTTTAATAGTGGTTATGCTATAAATATAATGTGATAATATTTAAGGAATATTCCGGGTTTTATCAGCATTTGTGGCTTAATGTTGAAAACCACAAAAATTAATTTTGACTCCTTTTAATTCCTCCTTTTCATTTAAATGAAATGCAAAGCATGGTTACAGTCAGACACTTACAATGGAAGTGAATGTGGCCAATTAATTAATGTTAAAATACTCACTGTTTTCAAAAGAATTGACACAAGACATAAAGATGTGTGTGGACATGATTTTACTGTGATAAAATCACTTACAAACCTCTTCTGTGTAAAGTTATAACCAATTTTACAACTCTGTTGTAATGATGTAATGTCAACAAACCCTAAACCAACAATTAAAATGCCAATTTAAACAACTTTACATCTCAAATAATACACGAGTTTCAACAGAAGAATTAATGCAAGTACTTTTATCAAATTAAACCCTCAAAAAATTGGCCCCATTCACTTCCATTGTAAGGACCTCACTGGAACCTCGATTTTTGCTTTTTTAAAGAAAAGGAGGAACGAGTCGAAATACATTTTTGTGGTAATCAACATTATGCCACACAAATGCTGTCAATTGAGCTTCACTTGAATTGAACCAAGAACATTCCTTTAATTTAGGAGCATCCAATTAGATCCAACAGTGTTATAAAAGTATACCTGCCATTCAGAAAGAACACAGTTAAAGACTGCACAAAATAACGCAAGACACAAATGGTCTACATCTCTATTGTTCACTAGCTACCAATGTCTCCTGTCTTCATTTTTATCACTTGTGCATTGCGTGTACAATTTCCAAATCCACTTATGACTTTGCGCTCGCTTACATGAAAAATCTAAATAAAAAAAAGTTAAGTTTGCCTAAAAGTTACGAAGACACTGACTTCATCGTATAGCACACTTAAGAAGTAGCACTCTTAAAACAGGGCCCAGAATCATCGACTAGAAAACATCTACTTGTCAGGTGTCTGTCCTGTGTCTTTAATAACTGACCACTGATCTATAAACTCTCAGTCAGATAAAAGGCATTTTTGGAGCTCTTCAGTGAGTTACATAGTGTCAATTCAATGCAGCTGTTCCTCTAGATCTTTCACCACTGTGGGTACATCTCCACAACTGTCTTTGCTGCCCAGTGAAGGTCACCAGAGGTTTCAAGGACATACCAGATCCAAACACCAACCCGCAGCTATTAATCACCTAATTAGATCTTTCTTTCTCCTTCTTTAACTCAATGTCAAAGTGGCCTGTTATTATTGAGAATTCCCTCTGAAACGGCATTCCTGGCCCAGGGCTCTAGGTTCTGAAGCCGGATCTCCTGGAATGTGTAAAATGTGCACAGGGGGATATCAGTGACTCAGTTAAGAGACGTGGTTTCTTCCCGGCCCTCCAGGGGCCGCACTCTGGGGTCCGAGCTGTTTGTAACCTTACCTGCTCCTGGTATTCCAGCTCTCGTCTCATCAGCTTCATCACTATGGCGTGCAGCTGTCTCTGTAAACTTTCCACATGATCCTGAAGAACCTGAGAGAGGATAGAGTGAATAGAGGGTTAGAAAACGCTACATTCCAGATAAAGGAAAGATGCATCAATGTCTATAAAGCATGTCAATCAAATTGATGACGAAGTGAAATACTTCATAAACTGCCCATCCTTTTCAACATTTTAAGACAAAAACAACCATACTTTCTTCTAAAGTAACCAAGCAGAGGAGGATTCTGGGCAATGGGGTTTTGCCTCAGTAACCAATCAGAGTGGAAACGCACAGATCCTCTCACTTTTAACCAGATGCTTGTAGCACACACGTGTAACTTCAGATTCCATTACTCTCCTTACAGAGTCTGAAACAGAGTATAGTGAAGTGGACAGATATGATATGATGGGTGATATGTGACAGGAAGTGGTAACTATCAATCAACAGGATGTTAGCGTAGTAGGTGTTCCCCTCAGATCCATATAAAAAATGGCAAAACAATTCTTGTTGAATTAAAGCTCTGTGAGACAAAAACAGGTGGCAGGTCTGTTCTGGAAAACAATGCTAATTGCAAATAATAAAATGAAAGTAACCATATAACTTTGCATAAATAAAATAAAGGGAGGTGAAATGCATCCTATTTTAACATTGAAATCAAAGGCATTAAATAGATTGATATAGATATGATATAGATTATGATGCATTATGAGACTCTCAGCCTAAGAAACTGCTAAAAAATTCCCAAACAATTGAGCCAAAAATGTTATTTTTTTCCATCAACCATCATATTTGACATTATATATCTTTGAAAACCTGCTTTTGTTTTGTTCCCAAACATGTCAACTGTATCTGAGAACAATTTTGTGTTCATTCGACAAAGCAATCAAAAGTTATTGCATTACAAAAATTATTTATCATAGTGTCCAAAAACTTCTCCAAACAAACAGAACATAATAATAATACATTTAAACTAATTACACATGCAAAAACAACAATGACTAAAGGTTTGATAACATGAATACATGATTTTAGTAATTAGATATCACAGAATGAGTTTGCTTCATTGAGCTTGTGTTATTTATTTGGCGCCATCTCCTGGTGGTCATGTGTAACATTGTGCTTCATGTGGATTATCTAATGAAGCACAATGTTACACATGTGCTTCATGTGGATTATCTAATGATCTGTGCATTATCTTGTGAGTGCTCAATTGAAAGATAATCACTTCCTGTAAATAGTGTTTTATTCCGTTTACTTTAATGAAGTTATAAACAAAAATGAGCAACACCAAAACAATTGTCAAAGACACATGCTCAGTTATAACTGATAGTTAAACCTATAGGCTGTTTATATTCTACTCTTTGATAGCTTTCCAACGAATATGAGACATGGCTATTTGATCAGTTTGAAGTTTTTACCGATTTCCATTATAAGTACAGTGCAATTTTTTGGATAAATTATCAAAACTGAACATTTCTGATTTGTCTGCACATTTCAAAGCACTTGTTCAGTTTTGGTTATCATGCCTACCTACATGCACTGGAAATTACAGCTTCTATGCTTTCAAACATTACCTATTTGGAATTGGTCAAGACTGTGGTAATTAATATTTTGATTTTAATTATGGCCAGGTGCTGAAAGTTTTTCTGGTCAATGTGAGGACGTGAGTATCCCGCGTTCCCTTGTTCTCCATCGAAAGAAAGCCGGCAAACAGTTAAGTGTGGTGGTTCTTCCCCCTCCCCCCCCCCCCAATCATCCCCCTGGTGCCATTAGCACAGAGGCTGGAAGCCTGGTTAGTGCTTTTCAGCCCATCACAATGGCTCATCAGGACGATCTGCCTCGGCTACGCAATCCAGTTCACCATATGGTCGCCCAGGTTCAGTGGCATCCTCTCCACCGTTGCATCCAACTCTGGATCTGCGTGCCTTGAACAAGACCTTACACAGGCTTCCATTCTTCAAGATGTTGTTGCAGAAGCATACCATGGCATCAGTACAACATCGACCTGGAGGATACATACTTTCACGTATTGATCCTTCCTCGACACAGACCCTTTCTTCCTTTTGCTTTTGAGGCACGAGCATACCAGTACAAGGTCCTCCCTTTCTGTCTGTCCTTGTCTCCTCGCATCTTTACCAAAGTCGCAGAGGCTGCCCTGGCCCCGCTGAGGGAGAAGGGCATTCGCATCCTCAATTATAGTTATACAGTTGTGTGCACACAGGGACCTTGTAGTTCAGAATTTTGACTGACCAGGGCTTCAGGTCTGCTGGGAAAAGAGCAGGATCTCCCCTACACAGAGCATCTCTTTTCTTGGTATGGAGTTGGACTCGGTCACCATGATGGAGGAAGGTAGCGGTCCCATTGAAACAATGCCTGGGGCATATGGCATCCTCAGTGGCGGTACTCCCCCTCGGGTTGATGCATATGAGACCACTCCAGCACTGACTACAGACTCGAGGCCCGAGGTGGGCATGGTGCTATGACACCCAGTGTGTGACTATCACGTCACGGTGCCGCCAAACATTCAGCCCATGGATAGATCTGGCATTTCTACGGGCAGGGGTTCTCTTAGAGCAGGTCTCGAGGCGTGTCTGGTCACGACAGATGCTTTGAATTCAGGCTGGGGCACCGTGTGCAACGGACAGGCATTATCAGGGCTCTGGACAGGGCCCCGCCTGCAATGGCACATCAACTGCCTAGAGTTGCTGGCAGTATTGCTGGCCCTGCGGAGGCTTCAGACATTGATTCAGGGCAAGCACGTGTTGGTCCGGACGGACAACACAGTGACCATGGCGTACATAAACCACCTTGGCGGTGTACACTCACGTCGCATGTCACAACTCGCTTGCCACCTCTTCCTTTGGAGTAAGCAGACGTTGAAGTCTCTGCGAGCCACTCACCTCCAAGGCGTCCTCAACCATGCAGTGGATGCACTCTCACGACATGTAATGCTCCAAGGAGAGTGGAGACTCCATCCCACGTTGTCCAGCTGATTTGGGAGAGATTCGGGGAGGCACAGGTGGAACTGTTCGTCTCCCAAAAGTCCTCTCATTGCCCCTTTTGGTACTCCCTGTCCGAGGCTCCCCTCGGCATGGATGTGTTGGCACACAGCTGGACTCGGGGGCTGAGCAAGTACGCATTTCCCTCAGTGAGACTCGTTGCACAGACATTGTGCAAAGTCAGGGAGGATGGGCAGCAAGTCCTGATGGTTGCGCTGTACTGGCCCAACTGGACTTGGTTCTCAGACCTGATGCTCCTGGCAGTAGCCCCTCCCTGGTGCATTCCCATGAGGCATTGTATCCCTCTTACCGACTGATGACATGGCCGGGACTCAGCTCCTCATCTCTCAGCTCCTCAGCACAAATCTGAATGAGTGGTGCACGCCATCTGCTTTTATATCCGTATGTCCAGGACAAAGAGCAGCATTATAATCAGATTTACATTTGCAGCTTTGTAATTTAATTATTTTCATCTGTTTGCCATTTCTTTTTATCTTTAATTTCCAGCAATTTATATATATTGAGAGTGACAATAAATGCTTGAGATTTTCAGAAAATGCAACACATAATACTGGGTTTAAATCCCAATTATGTGCTGTCTTTTGACAGAATTGATGTGAGCGAATCAATAAGAAACAAACTACAGAAAATATCTGTGACATGAAAGTACATGCTACTTTCAAATCAATACAACATTACCCATGAAAACAAAGTTTTTTCTTTTATTATCCTAATACCAGAACTCCATGTGGTGACACCACCAAAACCAAAATATGAATACCTTTTCTGTAAAAGTTTTTGTGACAGGTGCCATTTCCACTAGCAGCGAGACTGACACTTTCACCTGTGCTGGTTGCTGAAAATATATAAAGGGAAATTGAATGTAAATTAAACTACAGTTAGTCCTGGTCCTCAAATCTGATTCAACAAACAGCGTTCCAAGATTGCTAATATATACAGATACATACCGTTGCCACAGTGAGTCTGTGGTGGCACCGTGCAACACTAGGTTAACATAAAACTGTTAACATAGAGTTTGTTTTCTTGTTTTAATTTTTTACTGATGTTTTGAGAACATGAACTTGCTAAATCTTTTCCATTGAGTGTGTGCTAAATCTTTTCCAGTAGTTTAAAATTAAACTACATTCTAGTGTAGAGTATGTTTCCACACAATACCACTTCTTGCGCCAGGGATGAGAACCCGTACTTGTGTTGCATTATTAATTGTGCTCTGAATTTTGGAACACAACAACGAGTGAAATTGAGCTTGCGCAGAAAGAAGGATCTACGCTCACGTACCTGTGTAGTGTATGTTTTGACTTAAGAAGCTCTTCCAGTCATAGACAGTGAGACAACAACCCGGATGCCAGCAGACCCCAGAACTGTAACAGACTTTGTGTGGTGGTGATGTTTCCAGGAAGAGTGCTGACAGTTTTGAGGCGAGTCTTTCATGTGGTTTCAAGCAGATTTACGAAAGAGTCGACGGCTGGGGTGGGGTGAAGGGTTGGAAATATCTCTGTCTTTGTCATAAAAAGACACTGTCATCTGTGGCTCCTATTAATAAACCACATGAGTGAGTCATTGTGGGTGATCTCTGTGTCCTGATGTTCTCCTGAAGACTGCATCAGGTTCTTCCTATCGAAATAAAGGTTACATGCTAAGCACAGAGGTGATGCATAGAGGGCAAAAAAGGAGAAATCTTAAAGTGAATGTGTCCCAATTCTCTGCAGGACTCCATTTCAAATTGGGATTGGGAGAGCACACAATTGGTTGCTTCACAGTGAGAGTGTAGGTCTGCATCAAGAGCACAAAGGTTTGACTGGTTAGCAGTGTTGGGAAGTAGTTAACTAAAAGTAACAAGACTTTTAATTCAGCAGCTTTTCCAGTGACAAAATTCATTTTCCAGCGAGTAGTGCCAGTCAAGTGAATATCAATAGTCCCTTTCAAGGCAAGTCAGTCCATTCGGCGGCAATCTTTGGAACGCTTCTGGGAAGCCATTTTCCATGGATACAAGCAGCATGAAAGAACAGCTCTTATCTACATGAACGGGGCAAGACTGGAATCTTCAAAGCGATTGTTCAAGATTATGATCAAAGAACATATTTAAAATCAACAGGGGCCTGTGAAGCTCAAGCAAGCAAAGATGCTGACTACCACCCCTGGAATCACAAGTTTGAATCCAGGGCATGCTGAGTGACTCCAGTCAGGCTTCCAAAGCAACAAACTGGCCTGGTTGCTAGTGTGGGTAGAGTCATGTGGATTACCCTCTTCATGGTCATTATATGGTGGTTCTCGCTCTTGGTGGGACATACGTTGAGTTTTGCGTGGATACCACGGTGAATAGTGTGAGCCTCCATACACACTAGGTCTCCACGGTAATGCGCTCATCAAGCCACATGGTAAGATGCACGGGCTGACTGTCTCAGAACCGGATGCAACAAAGATTCTTCCTCTGCCACCAAATCGAGGAGAGTCACTGCGCCTCCACGAGGAATAAGAGCACATTGAGAATTGGGCATGCCAAATTAGGGAGAAAAAGATAATAAAATAAAAAAATTTGAATAATTTTAAAATCAGGAGTAAAATCTGTCAACAATGGTACTGTAAAGGGATTAATGGAAAGGAGGAGGCGAGAACCGGCTAGACAATATAAATGATATTTTAATTACGAACTGAACCAAAAAGCCAAACACATACACAGGTGTCAGACAGCTGTCCGTAAATCTCTCTCTCACACAGCAGCTTCCAGTTGGCCTTTATCCCTCTCTGAGGCTTGATTAGACTGATTAGGGGTCGGGTGTGCAGAATCATGACCCGGCCCTTCCCTCCGCCCTGCCACAAGCCCCTGGCATGACGTACATACCCCTCCTCTTTCCCTGGGGAGGGGCATGCCTTCCGCACCGTCTGCCGGAAGGACATCCCCATCTACATGAATGAGGGAGGGGACAAAGAGAGGGAAACAAAAAAAAAGTGTGGCACCTACATACCGTAACGGCAATCATTCCAAATGAACAAATCCTTTTAAAAAGAGAGTGAAAGGCCAACACAGAGCGGCAGTGGAAGAGAGAGAGGAGAGAGAGTGGAAAAAAACACTTACTCGCCTGTTCTCCAATACGCCATAGTTTGGTCCTTGGCCACTCCTGCACCCTCTAATGGACGACAGCTGAGCCTCCCCGGATGGATTGTAGGCAGACATCTGGCCCCTGGCAGACGGAATGCCCCGCCACATTTTTGGAGGGAGGTAGGGATCTCCCCCACCCCTGCCAGCGGTAACCGCTCCAGACAATTGGTTGGGAGCCCCTCCTCCCCTCGCGGTCTGCAGTCTTTCCTCTGCTTCCAGGCAGCCGGGCTCCTCTGTCCTCTGGCGAATGGCCGCGGCTGCTCCGTTGGGGTGGCTGGTAGTGGCGAGGACTCTACTATGGCTACTACTCCTCCTTCCCGGTTTTCGGCACCAGTGTAAAGGGTTTAAAGAACCATCTTGACAATATAAATAATAGTTTAATATAAAACTGAAACAAAAAGACAAACACTCAAAGGTGTTAGACAGCTGTCCGTAAATCTCTCTCTCTCGCACTGCAGCTTCCAGTTGGCCATTATCCTCTGAGGCTTGATTAGCCTGATTAGGGGCCGGGTGTGCGGAATGACGACCCGGCCCCGCCCTCCACCCTGCCACAGGTACCATCCTGTGCTTCTTTATTTCAGATCACGCTAAAAACACAATTTTCAAAAACGCAATGGTCCAGCTAATGCATAAGAACCTTCTCAAGTTGATAGTCTAAAAGGTGATTGGCTCTTTTACCTGTAAGGCAGGATTTCTTTTTCTACACACGCCATATTGGACATCCCAATTTTTCACATTCATTTTAATACAAGTACTCCATCTCTACATAGTCTCTGGTATTATAGACCTCCTTGGTCTGAACCCCAAATGTCTGCTTGATCCTTTATAGGATCCTACACCTTGATACCGCCTGTGTTTTCCCCCTAAACCATAGCAACCTCACAGCTGTTATTTCTCCCTGCGTGAACGTGTGATTTTCTATGGTGAATCTCTCCAAACAGGGTCCAGATGGCCATGGCGATACGCTCTTTATCAGTCGGCCAGAGTGGGATCAATCTAAACAAGCGGCAAACGTGGAACATTTGATTTCCTGGGGGCAAAAGAAGGGGGAGAGGGAGAAAGAAAGTCCCATGGCAGTCGTCTTTATTGTCTGCTTTCTTGTTTCTTGGCCTGGGTTTGCTTCAACAGCTGTTTATCCCCGTAGATTACTAAAACACACACTCCCTCACACACAAACACACGCACACACACACACACACACACACTAATACAGTGTTCACACACGTACAGACCTGCATAGATGTTGATAAGCCAGTGCTGAGCTGAAAAACTCTAACACACACACACACACACACACACACACACACACAAACACAAAGGTGAGACCTGAGTCATTTTCCCTGGGTGGTCCACCTCGAATGATAAGGCAAGTATGTTTCCCTCGGGTAAAAGTAATATAAAAGGGAAAGAAGAGAAGAGAATAAGAGGAAGAGAGAGGGCCTCTTTAATCTGCGGCCCATGTTTTGTTAGCACTAGACGGCTCTTCATGTGGAATTTCTATTTGCAGTGTGCTGCTTTCAGAAGTTTACGATTAAAGGGATTCGTTAATGATGACGAGCCTGGGGACTTTAAAACTTCAGAAGTGCAGTTCTGTCCAGAGGTCTTTGCGAATATCGCACTGCTAAATTACAGACGGTCTGCTCTTGAATTTGTGTACCAGCTGCTCACATGAGAAGATGTTGATGACAGCAAGGAATGTGGATGTGGTAGATATAAGGTGGCAGTCCCTTCTTCAGTGTAAGAGATCCCACCATGTTGGGGATCTCTAAACTTATTGTCTCTGACGCCCAGACACTTTTAGGACAGAACAAGTATAATAAGGAAATCAATAGAACTACAATAGTATTTCTGAATGTTTGGTGCTTGGAGACCTAATGATGCATTAAAGAGCTTTGCAGATGTACATTCCTCAAAACCAAAAGCAACATACAAGTATTGCACTAAATGAAGGGCCACGTGTATCACTTATTCTTAATAACAGTGCATATTTGGACTCTCAAAACTTGATACTTTGACATTTGTTTTTATGTGAATAAATAAAGGTGAATTTCTAGTTTCAACATTATTTGTAATTAAGACCTTTTTTGTGGGACAAGAAGAAATAATTTCATACCATGTGAACCACATTTTGATTTCGGCCATTTGAAAATGGGTAAAATTAAATATTTATTGAATGGAGCCATTAAGAGCTCATTATCTCTAGGATTTAATCACATAGGGCCTTAAATATGACAAGACCAAAAGAAAAGTTTGTTGATTTTTAAGAATATAATATAGATTTCAATATTTATAGGTAGGGTTATAGGTACTCAAAATTAGGAAAGTGTATTTCCAATGGCATATAATGCAACAAGCAAGTGATTGGGTCAATACATTTTCATAATAGACATACCTAGCTGTGAGTAAAAATAAAAAAATTATGCTTTCACCTTTCTAAGATAACTTTTTGGACTTGTTGTTTTGCTCCAAAATCATATGTGGGAATTTTAATTCGGACCAACCTCTACAAAATAATGGATTACTCTGTAATTATTGATCAGTGGAATTTAATATTTAAGCTTTTTCCATTATTTAAGTTTAAATCTTTAACCAGTGGGCGGCACGGTGGTGCAGCGGTTAGCACTGTCGCCTCACAGCAAGAAGGTCATGGGTTCAAACCCCGGTTGCCCCGGCCTTTCTGTGTGGAGTTTGCATGTTCTCCCCGTGTCTGCGTGGGTTCTCTCCGGGTGCTCCGGCTTCCTCCCACCATCCAAAGACATGCAGGATAGGTTAATTGATGTCTCCAAAATTGCCCTAGGTGTGAATGTGAGTGTGAATGGTTGTTTGTATATGTGTGGCCCTGCGATGGACTGGCGACCTGTCCAGGGTGTACCCTGCCTTTCGCCCAATGTTAGCTGGGATAGGCTCCAGCCCCCCGTGACCCTGTACAGGATAAGCGGTTGACGATGGATGGATGGATGGATGGATGGAAATCTTTAACCAGAAAACATTTTTGATTTGGGGACCTTCCGTTTAGTTGGTAGTGATGCATTCTATTGCAAAAACCACTTATAATATTTGCCCATTTTACACAAACCAATCAAATCCTAAATAGATAAAATCAGGTCAAAAATGCTGAATATGAATTCAGACAGAAATGCATAATTTTCCAGATGCTACGGTGGCAAGAAAAAGTATGTGAACCCTTTGGAATTAGCTGGTTTTCTGCATTAATTGGTCATTAAATGTGATCTCATCTTCATCAATGTCACAAGTATCCACAATGTGCTTAAGCTAACAACACACAAACAATTATAAACCTTCATGTCTTTACTGAACGCTTATCATTAAACATTCACAGTTCTGTGGAAAAAGTAAGTGAACCCTTGGATTTAATAACTCGTTGATCCTCCTATGGCAGCAATAACCTCAACCAAGCATTTTTAGTAGCTGCGGGTTAGACCTGCACAACATTCAGAAGAATTTTTGTTCCATTCTTGCTTACAGAACTGCTTCAGTTCAGCCATATTCTGAGGATGTCTGGTGTGAACGGCTCTCTTGAGGTCATTCCACAGCATCTCTATTGAGTTAAGGTCTGGGCTCTGACTGGGCCACTCCAAAAGTAATATTTATATAGAAAAATAATATTAAAAAAATAGATAATTTTCTTTATTTGAAGCCATTCTGTAGTGTATTTACTTCAGAATGTAGTATATGTTGTAGGTTATATATATTAAGGTCATTGTCCTGCTGCATCACTCAACTTCTACTGAGCTTCAGCTGGCACACAGCCCCTCTGATATTATCCTGTAGGATATCTTGATGAACTTGGGAATTCATTTTTCCCTCGATGATGGCAAGCGGTCCAGGCCTCAAAGCAGCCCCAAACCATGATGCTCCCTCCACCGTACTTCACAGTTGGGATTATGTTTTCATGTTGGTATGCGGTGCCAATTTTTGCCATACATTGTGCTGTATGTTCTTCCCAAACAGTTCAACCTTTGTTTCATCAGTGAACAAAACATTTTCCCAGTAGTGTTGTAGGTTGTCAAGGTGGTCTTTGGCCAACTTTAGGGATACAGCAATGTTTTTGTTGGGAAGCAGTGGCTTAATTTGTGATGTCCTGCCATGGATACCATGCCAGTTTAATGTTTTTTGTATAGTAGACTCATGAACAGAGATGTTAACCAGTTCAAATGATTCCTTCAAGCCTTTAGCTATCACTCAAGTGTTCTTTTTTACCTCACTGAGCATTCAGTGGTGTGCCCTTTGAGCCATCTTGGTTGGACGGCCGCTTCTAGGGAGAATAGCCACAGTACGAAATCATCTCCATTTATAGACAATTTATCTAACTGTGGACAGATAAAAATCTAAGATCTTTGAGATAACTTTATGCAAAGCAACAATTCTTGATCATAGGTCTTCTGAAATCTGGCATGGACCACATCAGCAGATGCTTCTTGTGAATAGCAAACTGGAAACTGAATAGCTTAATTGGATGCCAGGTTTGCCAATTCCTGACTCTAATTAGCTTTTGTTGTGGTCTTTAGCCCATGGGGTTCACTTACTTTATCCACAGCACTGTGAATGTTTAATGGGATGTTTTCAATAAAGACAAGAAAGATTATATTATAAAAGCACATTGGGTTTGTCTATACTTGTGACTTTGATGAAGATGAGATCACGTTGTATGACCAATTAATATAAAATATACCAGCTAATTCCAAAGGGTTCACATGCTTTTTCTTGCAACTGTAAATGTGTTGTGAATGCCATTTTATGTCTTTAGAAAGATTAAAAGTGGGTGATTCAAAAGGGTATGGGTGGAGAGTGATATGGAGAGGACTGGAGGGAGTGACAAGGCAGGAAAAAAGTAAAAGCATTATGATTATATATTATATACATGAATGTGGTGTGAGAGAGACATTTTAAGTTTTGTCTAAAATTCTCCTTTAGCAGCCTCCAATGACTGTTTGTGAGGTAGATATAGGGCTTGTAGCTCTATAAAGCTGTGTTTGAGCTACAAAAAGCTTATTTTTTTCCTTCTATGCTTTGGTGTTTTGTGGTTCTGACACAGGGATGACTGCTTACAAGCCTTTCAAACAACCATTCAATACCATCCGTGACGCTCCCATGCCAGAACCTGAGCCTGCCAGCACGTCCTTCACAAACCCTTCAGCAAACTACAAACACAACAAATGGTGTGAGGGAGAACAATGGAGTAGTGCAGTGTGTGCTGTAATTAAAATGCACCTTATGCTTATACAGAAAAACAATGGCAAGCTACTTTCTGATTTACTGCCCTTGAGCAACCAGTACTAAATACTACAAGCATATGAGAGAAAAGTCATAAATCACTATTACTATTGCTAATAGGGCTACTGATGTGAACAAACCCATAACCCTAGAGGCCTTTCACATAGAAGGTGTTGCAATAATGAGAGATAAATCCTAGACGAACGGTCCAAGCACATTAAAAACAAGGCAAATGATCACCATTAGCACATCCACGCCTTTCATTTTACTCCTGTACGGTAAGTGGCGCACCGCACCTTTCATCTTGTAAGCCCTCAGCCCATCACGGATGAGAAGAACTACTTGACAAGCTCAATAGTAAACAACCATGTAATCACAGTAAGAAGACAACCAAATTCTCTAGCGAGCCAATCAGAAAAATAAAAAAATTCTCTACAATCTACAGCAACGATGATGAGTGTAAAGTTGATTTTCTCAACGAGTAAGAAAACATTTGAGACACTTTCACAAACTAAACCCTCCAAAAAAGTAAGCCCTCCAAAAATGGTTTCAATCTATTTGTTTATTATTCTTTTTAAAAGCTGAGGAGTGTTCACTGAAGCGTGCAGTATGGGATGCTGTCTAACAGTGTGTAATGAAGTGTGTGTGGGAGAGAGCTGCAGTCTTTCTCAGGCAGTTCAGTGAGACGTTATCACACGCTGCTTCCAGTGATACGGGTTCAAAGGGTTTCTCATGCCTCATGCACTCATTTATCAACGACCCTCTTCCCAAAACTACACTCCGAGCCACAGCATATGAAGGTTATCTTCTCCAATCTCAACAGATTTGCTAACTCATCATTCCTGTGGCTGTACATGGCCGTGTCAAACCTCAACCGTAGGACAGCAGATCACTGAATGAGCTCAGAGGTCACGACAGGGTCACAGAATGGTTGCAGTAGGGATAACGTGAATAACGAGACGCATCTGTTGCAGACACATGCACTTGAACTTGAAACCAAGATGAGTCAAGCTCAATTAAATACGTAGTCTCTTATACCGCAACCAGAATTACCCATAATGTTTTTTACCATGGTAACGATGGTTTCTACAGAAAGTACCATAGTTACCACAGTTCTTGTTACTATAATAAAACTGAGGTAACTTGGCAATTCTAATTTCTTGATATATCTGCAACATTAAAAGATCATCACAATTAATTGCATATACACTGATGAGCCAAAACATCACGACAATGTGACGTGGCCTTGTTAAAGAATCTAAAGACTGTGCAACGAGAAAAAATAAACACTGACCTTGAACCTGTTTCATTGTCTCCTGACTCCACCATTGCCCAAAAACTCAGAGTATCCCAGCAGTACCTCCAAAGTTCTCCTCCAAAGCCAGGTTTTGGCACCACTGTGATAGTTCTGTGTTTGTGGGCAATGGTGGAGTCAGGAGACAATGAAACAGGTTCAAGGTCAGTATTCATTTTTTGTCATTGCATACTCTTTAGATTCTTTAACACTGTCGACTTTTCAGGTTCATGAGTTCACACCACTCTTGTGTCGCTCTGGCGAGCCTTATCAGGTCCCCCTCGTCCATCACTATAATGAGAGACAGGTCTTAGAGTAATCACAAACCAGGTGACGAGCCATACCACTTTCCCTCTCACGCAGACAGACACATGACCACGCCTCCCCATACTACAATGGTATTTAACTAAATTATGACTGTTTTGGTGCAAAAAAACTTTACTGACTTTAGCAGTGGACCTCAGGGAAGATAATACAATTAGCAAAAAATTCATGACCCCTTTAATACTAGATTTGAACAGGGCAAGAGTGACATTTGACAAGAGATGTCTTTGCATAGACACAAAGACACGTGCTTGAAGGAACACATTTGATAATATTCTGGAGAACAGGCGAAATGAAAGCAACGGTGCACGTGTATGATTCACTGTTTGTTGTGATGTTCAATGGCCTGATGTCGTTAATGGGTGCAGCGCAAACACTTGAAGAGTTTTTTTTCTTCTCATGTCAGTGGCCTGCCAACAGTTTTGTTCTTGTTTTGTGTACAGAATGATGTAAAATAATAGGTCTATCTATCTATCTATCTATCTATCTATCTATCTATCTATCTATCTATCTATCTATCTATCTATCTATCTATCTATCTATCTATCTATCTATCTATCTATCAATGTTGTATATAGGCCTATACAATAATCAAGGCAATAAAAAATAAGATGTCAGAAAAATAACTTTCTACTGTAAGCAACATTGTTGTTAAAAACAGCTATTTATTGAAGTTTATTTATTTATTCTCAGGTATTTTCCTCTAGTTTTATATGATCAAAATTACTTCTAATTCAGGCGATTCACAGGATTTTTCATGGATGGATGGATGGATGTGTTTCCTTTTAACAATGGGGTTACTTCAATGTTTTAGCCTACATTTGTGTTAAACTGGCATCACACAAGCCAGTCTTTGTCTCTATGTAAAACTGCACCTATCATAAACGCATGAACATACGTCAAAGTGATCTTATGTTCCCGTTATAATTATAACTCGTAATAATGATTTACGAATTTGTTCCACATATTTTTTTAATTTTCTATGAATGTGCAACCACATAGATTCTGAAAAATCCTTTATGTGTTCTAGACAAACTTGTGCAGGTAAGTTTTCTACTGAGGTGAAAGTTTTGAGAGGACTTGAGTCGCAACGTGTTCTTTGTTAATGGATTTTGTCATTTGATTTGCTCATGTCTCTTACATTGTCAGTGAGCAACAGAATATGATTCGTACAGTAAGACTTTAACCATGCAGCAACGACCAAATGGCGAGATGATTCTTCAAACTCCGGTATTCTCCCTCGCTATACTGCATCTACAGAGGCAGAATATTTGTGAATAACAGAGAAAGAGTTACTTTGCATTATAATAGATTTGCATGTTTTGAGTGGCACACACACACTCTCTGAACGAGAGCAGGGAGATTTGAGAGTGCGTGTCCAGTTCTGAGTGAAAGCAAAGGAAATCCGCATGCGAAGGCATATATTCATCCACACGCAACCTGTACATGGTATGACATCCATGTAATCTTGTGCCATAAATGGCAGAACACAAAAGTTAACAGTTGTAACAAGTCCTCTCCTCCAAGTCCACACCCAATGCTCGAGTCTGAGTCTTTAGTGTTCTAGTCTGAGACGAGTCACGAGTCATCAATATCGCAACTCGATTTGGACTCGAGTACTACAACACTGGTTGGAAGCATGAAAAATGGGCAAGCGTAAGGATCTGAGCGACTTTGACATGGGCCAAAGTGTGATGGCTAGACGACTGGATCAGAGCATCTCTGAAACGTCAGGTCTTGTGCGGTGTTCTTGGTATGGGCATGTGAGCATCAGAACTGGACCATGGAGCAGTGTAAGAAGGTGGCCTGGTCTGATGAATCACGTTTTCTTTTAGATCATGTGGACGGCCGGGTGCATGTGCATTGTATACCTGGGGAACAGATGGCAGCAGGATGCACTATAGGAAGAAGGCAGGTCGGCAGAGGCAGCTTGATGCTCTGGGAAATGATCTGCTGGGAAACCTTGGGTCCAGGCATTCATGTGAATGTTACATTGACACATACCACCACCTAAAGATTGTTGCAGACCACGTACACCCGTTCATGGCAACGGCATGGCACTGATGGCAGTGGCCTTTTTTATCAGGATAACGTGCCCTGCCACACTGCAAAAATGTTCAGGAATGTTTGAGGAACATGACAAAGAGTTCAAGGTGTTAACATGGTCTCCAAATTCCCCAGACCTCAATCCAATTGAGCATCTATGGGATGTGGTGGACATATAAGTCCGATCCATGTAGACCCACCTCGCAACTTACAGGACTTGAAGGATCTGCTGCTAATGTCTTGGTGCCAGATACAACAGGACACCTTCAGAGGTCTTGTGGAGTCAATGCGTCAATGGGTCAGAGTAGTTTTGGCGGCACAATGGGACCTACCCGATATTAGGCCAGTGGTTTTAATGTTGTGGCTGATCGGTGTACAGTTTACTATAAACAGTTTGTACAATTATTTTGCCTGGAGAAATTTAGTTCAAACAGCCTCTGTATAATGATGCATATCGTATTGTGACATTGTTGGCGATTCTCAGCCCTACTCTGAATGTGGTTGAAGTTAACAAATCACAAAATGTTTTGGACCTGTATTTAGCATCAAATGGATTGGCCAAAATGCATCTTAATACAACGTGTAAATGAGAGCCAAGTTTAAAGAAATGCTGCAAAAACACTTTTTCTACCCCTGTAACTAAAGCCTACTGCGTTCACTCAACAACATGAGATCACAATCTTCATCACCAACAATTTCAAGTGAAATTTGAACTTTCAAGTCATGATGCAATAAAACTGTGGCATGAACTTAGTACAGGTCACTCTTTTGCAGAGATCTACTGGCAGCCTTTTGTTCACAAGCTGTGAGCTTTAACTACTACACCACACTACCCCCATTGGGATATGATGCAGGACTGGTGGGGAGATAATGGGTTTGTGCAGCCAGGTAGTTAAACACGTGGGCTGGTAACTGAAAGCTTGTTGTTTAACTTTGATTTTTCCAGGAAAAATAAATGTAGGACAGAACTTCATTTTATCCATCAGAAAAATATTTTGCAGAGTGGAGCCAGACCTGAATGTGACTGGAGAAAATAATACACCTAATGTTAATCTTTAATCAAATAAAATGTGCTGAATTGTGATGTCAGATATTTTTAAAGAGAGGAAGATATCATGGCCAAACCCCAAATTATTTGGTATTTGTGAAAAGCCCAGGCTGTCCACTTTAAGATACCCTAAGAAAAAACTAACTGTGGCATTTATGCTTTCAGAGAAATGAAGCAACAACAAAAAAAAAAAAAAACGTCTTCTACTGAGGACAAAAATGAATGGCTGGTTCTCAGTAGGATATGACAGGTGGTTGGAGGGAAGGGGTTGTGAAATAAGATGGCTTGAAGACATCAGCTGAAAAAGAAAGTTGCTTTAGAGTATATAATAACTATAAATCTCAACTTTCACTTTCACATTCTTCTTCTTTGTTTAAGGCATTTGCGTTCTTTATGCACATCGCTAAGGATTTTGAAGGATTTTTATCCTTCAAGTCCTGTAAGTTGCGAGGTGGGTCTACATGGATTGGACTTATATGTCCACCACATCCCATACAGGACAGGGAGGAGAATTTGTTTAAAAGATGACGTTCTGTTTCTCATCTTAGCCTATAAAATTGCTTCTGAAGATATAGATTTAACCACTAAAGTATTTTGGATTAAATTTATGCTGCATTTTATGTGCTTGTTGGAGCTTCAAAGTTCTGGCCACCATTAACTTGCATTGTGAGGACCTTTTTATCCTTTGGATAAAAGCGACAGCTACGTAAATAACTAATTATGCATTTTATAATTTTATGAATGAAAATCGAACAAAAGGACACTCCCATTTTGGGAGTCAGATGAGCCCACTGGCTGACAAGGAGAACAAAGCATGAACATATTCTCATGTTGTGTTCTTGTGCGTTATAAATAGACACTCTACATCAATATCAGACTGACACATGTCCCACTGAGACCCGCATCCGTGTGATACTGCGAGCTGTGTCGCATGCTGCGTGAGTGATGTCAGAGCAGAGATGCATCATGTGAGGCCTCCTGCAGTGATCAAAGTCTTGTGGTGTGACACTATTGTTGTAGCAGCAGCCGGTGTCGCAGGCTTGGCAGCAGAGGTAGCGAGTAAGGCCAGGCTTAACCAGCAGCTGTGCATACTGGGGCTGCTTAGTGTTGAAACTAGACCAGCATGTCATCTGTGCGCTGGAACACGACTGCAGCAAGGTGAGTCAGAATGTGGCTTTGATCACAGACACATCATGAAGGACGACCACAAATCCACAAACTAGAGGCTGGAACATGAGCTAATGCCAATCAAGAGCATGGAGGGAAACAGTGAACTGCAGGTGATCAAATACACTACCGGTCAAAAGTTTAGGGTCACTTACTCATTCTTTATTATTATTATTTTTCACATTTTAGAATAATAGTAAAGTCATCAAAACTGTGAAATAACATAAATGGAACTATGGGAATTATGTTGTGACTAAACAAAATCCAAAATAAATCAAAACTGTGTTATATTTTAGCATCTTCACAGTAGTCCCCCTTTGTCTAGAATTTGCAGACGTGTACTCTTGACATTTTCTCAAGCAACTTCTATAATATGCTGCCTACAAGACATTCTAAGACAGCATCACATGTGTCTTTTATAAAGAAGGCGAGCTCAGGATGGATTAGGATGAGCATAAAAACATTTAAAATTGCCTATGGAGCAGGGCATGTCTTAACACTTAAAAAAAAAAGTTTAAAGGGTTCATGAAATGGAAAATCAATTTTTCCTTGATATTTTGATGTATATGAGCCTATAAAACTATACTATCCCATTAAAACATACTGTAAATTTCAGAAGTCAAAACTTCCTCACCGGTCTAAAAAGAGAATTTATAATTGCCACCCTCCTGAAATGTCTCGTTTTGAAATCTGTCTGTTCGTGACATCACGAAACATAGCTCATTTGTATTTACACATCCCACAACATGCATCATCACACCCGTGGCCCCGCCCACTGGCACGCAATTTAAGTCAAGAGCGCAGGCCTTGTGTGGCTAAATATTCCAAACACCTAAGGGAATCCATCTGGACTATTTTAAACTATTTCGTAAATAAACATGAACTACATAGACTCTTTGACTGCTGTCCTGTATTTTGCCGCTAATAAAAAAACTTTAAAAAGCAGCTGCCTGTGTTGCTTTGAGCACAAATGAGTCATGGACGCGTTCTTTTGCCCATCTGCGCTGTTTTTAATTGTTGGTGTATGTAAACATTGGACGTCTTTGATGATGGACGTCTTTGAGTGTTTCTGTGTGCTCCTGGCAATGTGCACCCCAGTTCACCTTCAGTATGTGTGTGTGTAATTTCACCATTCTTTGGACTATGATGTGTTTGTTTCTTTGTTTTTTCGGCTCATGTCAGTGTCAATTGTTTGTGAACCATAATACGATTCAAGCTTTGCAAAGGAACTGTTATTAAAGAATGGGGCAGTTAAAAACACTTCAAAAGATAAGAAAATCTCATGACTGTTTGATAGTTTATGGTGCTGAGTGTTAACAGTTGTGCTTGAGATGAACAGTTTAATATATTCAGATGCAATGTGTTGGATGTGTGTTATGTGTAAACTCTGAAATTCAGTTTTATAATGTTGTGGTGCTTCATCATTCTCTTCTGATTGGGTTTGCTGAATATGTAAGCCAATCAGAACAGTGGGCATTTACGTAGAATTTTTAAGGAGGTGCTTAGGTCAAAACCAAGAGTTTCAGACAGAGGGCCAGAGACAGGGTGGAAAATTATAAATTAATATATTGTGACTGTTTTGGTGCAAAAAAAAAACAAAAACAATATTTTTTGAGCATTATCATTGGACCTAAGGGAATATAACAAAATTATAAAAAAAAATAGCACTTCACGACCCATTTAATTTAATTTAAAATGGGCTACTTCCCCTAACATGTGTGCGGTATGTATTTTTTTTTTTTGTAATTAGCACAAAAATTAAACCTCACAAAAATATTTTGTAGCAACCTGTTACAGCTTAGCAGTCCAATAATATATGACACATGGCTGATTACAATAATAAGTACAGTATTGATAATATATGATCAAAACTGAACACTTCTGATTGATTTGTCTGCAAATCTCAAAGCACTTGTTCAGTTTTGGTCATAATGCCTACATGCACTGGAAATTACAGCTTCTAAGCTTTCAAACGTTACCTATTTTGTGTTGGTCAAGATTTTGATTTTCTCCCATTTTCTCCCCAATTTGAAATGCCCAATTCCCAATGTGCTCTAGGTCCTCGTGGTGGCATAGTGACTCGCTTCAATCCAGGTGGCGGAGGACGAATCTCAGTTGCCTCCGCATCTGATAAAGTCAATCTGCGCATCTTATCACGTGGATTGTTAAGCGTGTTACTGCGGAAACCTAGCGTGTGTGGAGGCTTCACGCTAGTCTCCCCGGCATCCATGCACAACTCACCACGTGCCCCACTGAGAGCGACCCCACATTATAGCGACCACGAGGAGGTTAACCAAACTTGAATCTACCCTCCCGAACAATCAGTCCACCTGGTTGCTTAGGAAGCCAGGCTGGAGTCACTCAGTACACACTGAATTCAAACTTGTGACTCCAGGTGTGGTAGTCGGTCAAGACCTCTTTTTTTGTGTGGACCAGAGATTAAAGGATTAAGGCAAGTTAACATATTTCTTTTTGTGTTGAAAATCCATGGGTGAAGGAGGCATGGGTGGATGTTGAGCGCATGTGAAGCCAGCAAAAACGAATGCACTTTATTCTCTGGGAGAGTAATGTTAAAAAGAAGCTCGCTGCTAAAATTATATCCTTGCCCATTGTGAATATTCCATGTAGCTGTGTACGAAGCACCGCCCATACAGAGGTCACTGCCAAACCAAATAACTTCCTAACTGTCCACCTGCTGAATTCGCCTGTCAAAGTTCACCCAACATAAACCTCACGCAAAATCCACGAGGGAAAATTCCTTGCCACTGGTAGTCCATCAGATAAAACTAGATTAAAAAGTTTGAGTACAAACTTTAGGTTGGCTTGAGAAAGCCTAGCATGAAAGTAGTTGTAAAAGTTTGAAGATTTAAGGTTTTTATGTTGATGTAATTATAAGTATTAGTAGTTATCAAAGTTCAAAGTTTAAAGATTATAAGACCATTCAGTCTATCAAATAGATTAGATAGATAGATAGATATTGACCCTCAGAGAGAGAGATAGATAGATAGATAGATATTGACCCTCAGATAGATAGATACATAGATAGATAGATAGATAGATATTGACCCTCAGATAGATAGATAGATAGATACCCTCAGATAGATAGATAGATAGATAGATAGAGACCCTCAGATAGATAGCTAGATAGCTAGATAGATAGATAGATAGATAGAGACCCTCATAGATAGATAGATAGATATTGACCCTCAGATAGATAGATAGATAGATAGATAGATAGATAGATACATAGATAGATATTGACCCATAGATAGATAGATAGATAGATAGATATTAACCCTCAGATAGATAGATAGTTCGAAAGATAGATATAGATAGATTGATAAATAGACAGACAGACAGACAGATACATAGATAGATAGATCCTTGCTACCCTGAGTCCCATGAACAAAACCATAAGTCTTTATGTTGTTCTGGTGCAGAGATATGTAATTTGTTACTTGGTTGCTAGGGTAACCCCATCTGGTTGCTAAGCAGTAACCAGTGTGATACAATACATGGCTCCTTTCCGTCCTGAGTGAAATAAGTCAACAAGGAAGTCTCTACGATTTTCTGTTGCAGATATATGTGATTTGTTACTTGGTTGCTAGGCTATCCCCATCTGGTTGCTAGGCAGTTACCAAAGTGTTACTCATAAGGCTCCTTGCAATCCTGAGTGAAATATGTCAACCCCTAAGTCTCTACGATGTTCTGGTTCAAAGATATGTGAATTGTTACTTGGTTGCTAGGGTAACCCTGTCTGGTTGCTATGCAGTTACCAGGGTGATACTTATCAAGCCTCCTTTCCATCTTGAGTGAATAGTCAACCCGCAAGTCTGTATGATTTAATGGTGCAGAGATATGTGATTTGTTATTTGGTTGCTAGGGTAACCCTGTCTGGTTGCTATGCAGTTACCAGGGTGATACTTATCAAGCCTCCTTTCCATCCTCAGTGAATTAAGTCAACCCAGATGTCTCTACGATTTTCTGGAGCAGAAATATATGATTTGTTACTTGGTTGCTAGGGTAACCCAATCTGGTTGCTAGGCAGTTACCAGAGTGATGCATATCAAGACTACTTTCCATTCTGAGTGAAATAAGTCAAACAGGAAGTCTCTACAATTTTCTGGTGCAGAGATATGTGATTTGTTACTTGGTTGCTAGGGTAACCCCATCTGGTTGCTAGGCAGTTACCAAAGTGATACTCATAAGGCTCCTTGCAATCCTGTGTGAAATATGTCAACCCCTAAGTCTCTACAAAGTTCTGGTTCAAAGATATGTGACATATTACTTGGTTGCTAGGGTAACCCTGTCTGGTTGCTATGCAGTTACCAGGGTGCTAACTTGTCAAGCCTCCTTTCCATCCTGAGTGAATAAAGTCAACCCGCAAGTCTGTATGATTTTCTGGTGCAGAGATGTGTGATTTGTTATTTGGTTGCTAGGGTAATCCTGTCTGGTTGCTATGCAGTTACCAGGGTGATACTTATCAAGCCTCCTTTCCATCCTGAGTGAATTAAGTCAACCCAGATGTCTCTACGATTTTCTGGAGCAGAAATATATGATTTGTTACTTGGTTGCTAGGGTAACCCAATCTGGTTGCTAGGCAGTTACCAGAGTGATGCATATCAAGGCTACTTTCCATCCTGAGTGAAATAAGTGAAACAGGAAGTCTCTATGATTTTCTGGTGCAGAGATATTTGATTTGTTAGTTGGTTGCTAGGGTAACCCAATCTGGTTGCTAGGCAGTTACCAAGGTGATACTCATAAGGCTCCTTGCAATCCTGTGTGAAATATGTCAACCCCTAAGTCTCTACGATGTTCTGGTTCAAAGATATGTGATTTGTTACTTGGTTGCTAGGGTAACCACATCTGGTTGCTAGGCAGTTACCAGAGTGATACATATCAAGCCTCCTTTCCATCCTGAGTGAAATAAGTGAAACAGGAAGTCTCTACGATTTTCTGGTGCAAAGATATGTGATTTGTTACTTGGTTGCTAGGGTAACCACATCTGGTTGCTCGGCAGTTACCAAAGTGTTACTCATAAGGCTCCTTGCAATCCTGTGTGAAATATGTCAACCCCTAAGTCTCTACAAAGTTCTGGTTCAAAGATATGTGACATATTACTTGGTTGCTAGGGTAACCCTGTCTGGTTGCTATGCAGTTACCAGGGTGCTAACTTGTCAAGCCTCCTTTCCATCCTGAGTGAATAAAGTCAACCCGCAAGTCTGTATGATTTTCTGGTGCAGAGATGTGTGATTTGTTATTTGGTTGCTAGGGTAATCCTGTCTGGTTGCTATGCAGTTACCAGGGTGATACTTATCAAGCCTCCTTTCCATCCTGAGTGAATTAAGTCAACCCAGATGTCTCTACGATTTTCTGGAGCAGAAATATATGATTTGTTACTTGGTTGCTAGGGTAACCCAATCTGGTTGCTAGGCAGTTACCAGAGTGATGCATATCAAGGCTACTTTCCATCCTGAGTGAAATAAGTGAAACAGGAAGTCTCTATGATTTTCTGGTGCAGAGATATTTGATTTGTTAGTTGGTTGCTAGGGTAACCCAATCTGGTTGCTAGGCAGTTACCAAGGTGATACTCATAAGGCTCCTTGCAATCCTGTGTGAAATATGTCAACCCCTAAGTCTCTACGATGTTCTGGTTCAAAGATATGTGATTTGTTACTTGGTTGCTAGGGTAACCACATCTGGTTGCTAGGCAGTTACCAGAGTGATACATATCAAGCCTCCTTTCCATCCTGAGTGAAATAAGTGAAACAGGAAGTCTCTACGATTTTCTGGTGCAAAGATATGTGATTTGTTACTTGGTTGCTAGGGTAACCACATCTGGTTGCTCGGCAGTTACCAAAGTGATACTCATAAGGCCCCTTGCAATCCTGTGTGAAATATGTCAACCCCTAAGTCTCTACCATGTTCTGGTTCAAAGATATGTGATTTGTTACTTGGTTGCTAGGGTAACCACATCTGGTTACTAGGCAGTTACCAGAGTGATACATATCAAGGCTACTTTTCATCCTGATCGAAATAAGTGAAACAGGAAGTCTGTATGATTTTCTGGTGCAGAGATATGTGATTTGTTATTTGGTTGCTAGGGTAACCCTGTCTGGTTGCTATGCAGTTACCAGGGTGATACTTATCAAGCCTCCTTTCCATACTGAGTGAATCAAGTCAACCTGGAAGCTACTTTACTGTGGCTATGAAGATTTTAGGTCATTACTTATTGACTGCTTGATAAAATAAATCCTCTGAGGGAGAGAGAGAGGGAGAGACGCAGTGCTGACAGGCCCTTTTTTGTCTGTGTGTGTGAAAACGTCAGTTGGGATTTAAATTTCTGAACATTCCGCAATGTTAAGTCAATGGGAGTTTTTCCGAGTTTTGATCGTCATTTTTAGGAAAACCGTAAGTCCGATCAGTTAGAAAAGATATAGCACACTATTCGGGATTAGTCTGAAGTTCTGTGCCGAGTTTGGTGCATGTAGCTTAAAAGCTCTAGGAGGAGATAGATTTAGAAATTTAGTCTCAGAATAATAATAATAATAACTAGATTAAAAAGTTTGAGTACAAACTTTAGGTTGGCTTGAGAAAGCCTAACATAAAGTTTGAAGTAGTTGTAAAAATTTGAAGATTTAAGGTTTTTAGTTTGATGTATTGATAAGTAGTAGTTTTCAAAGTTCAGAGTTTAGAGATTATAAAACCATTCAGTCTATCAAATAGATTAGATAGATAGATAGATAGATAGATAGATATTGACCCTCAGATAGATAGATAGATAGATAGATAGATAGATAGATAGATAGATAGATAGATAGATAGATAGATAGATAGATGGATATTGACCCTCAGATAGATAGATAGATAGAGAGATAGATATTGACCCACAGATAGATAGATAGATAGATAGATATTGACCATCAGATAGATAGATAGATAGATAGATAGATAGATAGATAGATATTGATCCTCAGATAGATAGATAGATAGATAGATAGATAGATAGATAGATAGATAGATAGATAGATAGATAGATAGAGTATGACCCACAGAAAGACAGATAGATATTGACCCTCAGATAGATAGATAGATAGATAGATAGATAGATAGATAGATAGATAGAGTATGACCCACAGAAAGACAGATAGATATTGACCCTCAGATAGATAGATAGATAGATAGACAGATAGATAGACAGATATATTATTTTTTACTTGGTTGCTAGGGTAACCCAATCTGGTTGCTAGGCAGTTTTCAGGGTGATACTTATCAAGCCTCCTATTCATTCTGAGTGAATAAAGTCAACCCGGAAGTCTCTACAATTTTCTGTTGCATAGATATGTGATTTGTTACTTGGTTGCTAGGGTAACCATATCTGGTTGATAGGCAGTTACCAGAGTGATACATATCAAGGCTACTTTCCATTCTGAGTGAAATAATTCAAACAGGAAGTCTATACGATTTTCTGGTGCAGAGATATGTGATTTGTTACTTGGTTGCTAGGGTAACCCCATCTGGTTGCTAGGCAGTTACCAAAGTGATACTCATAAGGCTCCTTGCAATCCTGTGTGAAATATGTCAACCCCTAAGTCTCTACGATTTTCTGGTTCAAAGATATGTGATTTGTTACTTGGTTGCTAGGGTAACCGCATCTGGTTGCTAGGCAGTAACCAGAGTGATACATATCAAGGCTACTTTCCATCTTGAGTGAAATAAGTGAAACAGGAAGTCTCTATGAATTTCTGGTGCAGAGTTATGTGATTTGTTACTTTGTTGCTAGGGTAAGCCCTTGTCGTTGCTAGGCAGTTACCAGAGTGATACTTTTCAAGAATCCTTGCTATCCTGAGTGAAATAAGTCAAACAGGAAGTCTCTACAATTTTCTGGTGAAGAGATATATTATTTGTTACTTGGTTGCTAGGGTAACCCCATCTGGTTGCTATGCAGTTACCAGGGTGATACTTATAAAGCCTCCTTTCCATCCTGAGTGAATTATGTCAACCCGGAAGTCTCTACGATTTTCTGTTGCAGAGATATGTGATTTGTTACTTGGTTGCTAGGGTAACCGCATCTGGTTGCTAGGCAGTTACCAGAGTTATACATATCAAGGCTACTTTCTATCCTGAGTGAAATAAGTGAAACAGGAAGTCTCTACGATTTTCTGTTGCAGAGATATGTGATTTGTTACTTGGTTGCTAGGGTAAACACATCTGGTTGCTAGGCAGTTACCAAAGTGATACTCATAAGGCTCCTTGCAATCCTGTGTGAAATATGTCAA